>JARHVA010002737.1:1790000-1920000 GCA_037957365.1 Torreya grandis | reverse complement strand
AATACTCTCACTATGCCATTCACCTCATTCTAATCAATCTCTCACTCTCTTTCATTCACTTACTCATATACTAATTTGCACTATGTCATACGATTCTCTAGGCCAAATCTCCTCAATCTCTATCAGGGTCTTTGGTATATATGATATCAACTTGGATGGCCTCATAGGTCTTAAAAAACTTGTTTTAATCTCACTAACAGCCTCTTACATCCTCAAATCTCTTCTACACTATTCAACCCTTCATTCTCAAGCTTAATGCTACTAACCTTTTTTTTAACAAATTCTCATAATATAAAATAATACAAATGCATATTAATAAACTAATAATGGATTCAGACACCCTCCATTGTATTCGATGTTCCACAAAGTTTTAGGGTCTGATATTTTATAGTCACCCTTTTCAAGCCTCCTATTCCTTTTAATTAGCCCTTTTTAGGCCTTCCTAGCTCTGTCAACAACACAATCTTTATAATATGGTCCATACTAAAATGAAACCTTAAAAATATCTTTCCTCCTACCAAAAACCATTAGAATACAAAGTTTCATCAATTTCTATCTGGTGAAATCACAAGATATCTCACTTTTTGTCTCTTAATCCTCAACTAGGGTTTGTAGGTCATTATGCAGGGCTAAGAGGCTATTAAATGGGTTTGGATGAATCTTAAAGGGTTTAAAACTACTAAAAGACCAAATAAGGTATGTAACATCTATTACCACCTTTAAAAATCATTAACCTCTCTTTATCTACGTTTATTCCTCTCCAAATAATGAGATCTATAGAACACCATTTGCATAGTCTCCATGTGTGTCAACAAATATAAGGTTTCTAAAGAATATTACTTACCTTGGGTTTTTTAAATTCCTCCAACATTCCTTGATTCTATATTTTCTTCCCCAAATCATGTTCAATCCTTATGAACCATCATCACACTTGTAGTGGAGGTGATTCATAGGGTTCTTGACTATGGCACACAAATAATGAACACACAATCTACTTAGATACAAGTAAATATAGAGTTATCAATTAAAATTTCTCACCTAATGCCTCAAAATCATTTCCTCAATGGTTTTAACCCATTATTAAGTTTCTTCATCATGCTTCAAAACTGTCTAGAGATCTTATACAAAGATATTGACTATGTTATGTGAACAGGGTATACACAGAATTGTCTTACAGTCGATTTCCTTATTAGATTCAAATACAAAGATACATGTATGAATAAAAATTTATTCAAATGAATCTCTTGATTCTTAAACATATGATCAATACACTTACCTTGAGTAGGCCTTTTCTTCATTAATTAGTAGTTTACAATGACTTTAGTACCATTCCCCAAAGATATTAAGAGCATTAATACATCACATATGAATTTATAAACACAAAATCAAAATGGGGACATATTAGTATTTTTATATTCCAAACATGTTATTTCTATTGATTCTTCTTATTTACATGGTCTATGCTACCTCCATGGATAGAGTATAGGTTATTTTTATACTTATTCACTTTATTTATACCTATACCTTCTTCCAATCTATTCACTAACTCTCTAACTTGCTACTAATTGCCTACTACCTTCTATCTATGAGTCTAACCCCTATAACAATCCAAAATCTTGTTATATACATGAAACTACCTGGGCAACTACTTCTCTTAATAACTACTTTTAAGACAATTACTTGACATGATAGTACTTGGCACTTTGTACATTTACATTATACCCCTACACCTATTTAAGACTCATTTATGACCTTACACACACTAGTTAACATTGCATTTCTTGGTAACTACTCAAAATACTTCCTAAACATGCTAATAACATTTTATGGTAAATTTATGTTTTGACAGGAAACTCTGCCAAGCCAAGAACACTCGACCTAAGATACCTAAAGACTTATAACACATTTATTGGGCCTCTAAAAGACCTCCAATACCAAAACTAAGACAAAAATGATGAAAACACATTTCATTACATGATATTAGTTTATGCCCCTACACCATACTCTTGAGGAAGGAAGAAATTGGACTCTAATGAATTTTGCATACTTCTTCCTTATCTTCCAGTTTAGGTTCCTTGGATCATCTTTGTATTTTTCTACTCCATCATACTTCTATTTCTTCTCTTCACTCTCATTTTTTCCTTTATCAAAGACCATTCTCCTTCCTCGCTTGCACTATTTGTTTGCATCAACATGCACTTATTGTGTACTCTTTTTTTATTCTTTGACTCTGTCATGTGGGTTGATCATGTCCCAAAACACTGTTGCAATACTTGTACTCTCACTTGAACTTATCATAACCTACATGCTTTCAATTAAAACATAGACAACTTCTTGCCTACCTGCTTCAATTTATTATTATTATTATTATTATTATTATTATTATTATTATTATTATTATTATTATTATTATTATTATTATTATTAATGCTTCCTCTTACTCTTTGTCTTCCTTCACAAACTCATCAATTGTTGCAACCTACATTCCCTCTTCATTCTCCACCTTGTCACCATATATTGCTCTCTCTAAGCCTATCAACTCTAACTCTAATTGTTCATTACTCTCATAAACAAATAGAAAATTAGATTGTATATCTTTTTTAGGTGATTATACTCCTTTTTCCAAGCCTTCAATGAGTCTTCCAAACTAATATTATTTTTTATCTTCTCTATCACCTAACTGGCTACAATTATCCTCTTCCTTTTCACTTATTTTCATCACATCCTTCACAAATCACTGTTTGTCTTCATCATTATGTTTCTCACTCATTCTATACCTCTTGATATCACTTTTGAGTTCCTTATAAAATAAATTCTTATATTTTTGTTCCTCTCTCATGGATTGAATCCTTATTTCTCATGACCCATATAAGATGTGGGTTCTCACTCTCTCTTATCTACTCTATCATGTTCAAAATCTCATTCAACTTATGCCTCATCTCTATCATCTCTTTCTCCATATCTAACCTATTTGTGTCATCCTGCACCATCTTCTTATGGTAGATATTCTTAACCTTGACCTTATTCCTCTTTTATCTCCCTTTCCTCATCTTAAATAATATATCTATCAACCTATTGGTCTCATCTATACCTATTCTCTCTGACAGACCTTCTCTCACTTGCCACATCATGACCTCTCTCTTGGGTCTACCTCAATCTCTCATGACCTCACTTGGGTCTCTCACTCTTTTTCTCTTATCCTTTCACTAGGAATATCTTACTCTCTCCTCAAGATCCCTTTTGATCTCTCTCTTGATCATTATAATATCTCTATCACTTCTTCACAACCTTCACTAGCTTTAGGGTTGGCTACCATTCTCTACCTTCATTCATAACTTAACTCTATCTTATGATCAAATCAAAAAATTAAATGAAAATTGAAACAAAAACATGTACCTTCTTACCTATTGATGTAATCTAATTTTTTTAATTAACCTAGCTCTGATACCAAATGATGTAGAGTACCTCTAACATACTCTGCCTAACCTCACTCTAATACCTGTACATAAAGGTGCTTACATTAAGTCTTCGCTATCTCTTTTATTTTATCAACTCTCTCACAGGGTCTCATGTAATTATATTACTAATGATTTCACCTCAAGGCTTATTTAATACTCTTAATATTCCATTCACCTCATTCTACTCATTCTCTCATTTTCTTTCATTCACTTACTCATACTAATTTGCACTGTGTCATAGGTTTTTCTGGTCCAAATCTGCTCAATCTTTATCAGGGTCTTAGGTATAGAATTTAAAAACTTAAATGGCCTCATAGGGTCTTAATTTTTTTTTAATCTCACTAACGCCTTGTACAAACTCAAGTCGCTTCTGCACTATTCAACCCTTCATTCTCAAGCTCAATGCTACTAGCCTTTTTTTAACAAATTCTCATAGTACAATATAGTAAAAATGCATATTAATAAAATAATAATGTATTTAGACACCCTCTATTGTATTTTAGGTTTCCACAAATTTTTAAGGTCTAGGTATTTTATCTCCACCCTTTTCTAACCTCTTATTCCTTGTAATTAGCCCTTTTTAGGCCTTCCTAGCTCTGTCAACAACACAATCTTCAAAATATGGTTTTTACAAGTATATACTAAATTAAAACCTTCAAATTCTATTTCTTCCTACAAAAAATCATTATAATATAAATTTTCATTTATTTTAATTGATAAAATCATAAGATATCTCACTTTTTGTCTCCTAAGCCTAAATTAGGGTTTGTAGGTCACTATATAGGCTCGAGATGCTATTAAATGGGTTTAGATGAATTTTAAAGGCTTTAAAACTACAAAAATACTATAATAAGTCATGTATCATATATTACCACCTTTACAAATCATTAACTTCTCTTGAGCTACATTTATTCCTCTCCAAACAACAAGATCTATAAAACATTGTTTACACAGTCTCCCTATGTGTGAACAAATATAGGGTTTTGAAATCATATTACTTACCTCAAGTTTTTAACATTCCTTGGTGATATATTATCTTCCCCAAATCATATTAAATCCTTAAAAACCATGATCACACTTGTAGTTGAGGTGATTGATAGGGTTCTTGACTATGGCACATAAAGAATGAACACACAATTTGCCTGGATACAAGTAAATATAGAGTTGTCAATGAAAATTGCACATATAATGCCTAAAAACATTTAATAAATGGTTTGAATACATCATTAATTCTCTCCATCATGCTTCACAACTATCTTAGATATCTTATACAAAGATATTGGCTATGTTATGTGAACAGGGTATACATAGAATTATCTTGCAGCCTATATCCTTATTAGATTCAAATACAAAGATAAATGTATGAATAAAAACTTGTTAAAATTAATCTCTTGATGGTTACATATGTTCTAAATACACTTACCTTGAGTAGGCCCTTTCTTCATTAGTTAGTAGTTTTTCAATGACTTCAGGAAACTTGAACACAGTTATAGAAAATCACCATTTCTTGAAACTTACTCTATAGAGTACCATTACCCAAAGATATTAAGAGTATTAATACATCAAATATGCATCAATAAACACAAAATAAACATATAGACACATTATTATTTTTATATTCCAAACATGCTATTTCTATTTATTCTTCTTGTTTACATGGTCTATGCTGCCTCCATGGACAAAGTACAGGTTATTATTATACTTCTTCAATTTCTCCATACTTCAGCCTTATTAAAATATAATAAATGACTCTCTAACTTCCTAATAATTTATATATATTATTTTAACCCCTATATCAATCCAAAATATTTTTATATACATGAAACTACCTGGGCAACTACTTCTCTTAATAAGCACTTTTAAGACAACTACTTGACATGATAGTACATGACACTTTGTACATTTCCATTATACCCCTATACCTATCTAAGACTAATTTATAACCTTAAACACACTTTATAACATCACATTTATTGGTAACTACTCAAAATACTTCCTAAACATGCTAACAACATTTCAAAAATTCAAATTTGTGTTTTGGTGGGAAACTCTCCCAAGCCAAGTACACTCAACCTAAGACACATAAATAATTATAACACCTTTATTTGGCCTATTCAAGACCTACAATACCAAAACTAAGACAAACATGAAGAAAACACATTGGATTACATGATCTTAGTTGATGCCCCTACATCAATTTTCCTTGGAATGTGGTCATGAGTCCGCCAATGTTTGTGACTTGGTCTTAGCACTAAAGAGTAGCCATATGTTGGCTATAGGTGGAATCATTTATAAATGTGGATAATTTAGTCCCATATTGATTAGGATAAATAATAAGTAAGGGATTAAAACAAGTCTTCTCTCCTTCATAATCATTTAATATACCACCTTTAATCCCACATTCATTGGAATGGGAAATAAATAAAGATTTAATATAAATCATGCTTCCCTTTATATCAGTCATGAGAGACCACCATTGATTCTACCATAGATGAATTGAGATAGTTATATTTGGAGGATTTGAAGATGCCACATTGAATGCACAGTTCCCATGTTGAGGGATGTATAGTTTCCACATTGAGGGCTTATGATCTCTCCACATGGGGTGTTAGGTGCTAATGTTTATAAAATTGGGGAATTTAGTCCCACATTCACTATTTTGAGGTCTGTAATAAGGTTTAAATTTAAAAAAAAATCCATAATAATGTTAATATAGGTGATAGGGTCCCCTCACAAAAAGAGGACCCTAGTGGTTGAACGGACCCTAACTAGAAAATAGCATCACACTAATAGGTATGCTATCAAATATTGGAGACCAAAATCAAACCCATTTGTATTCTCTCTCCACCATGTGTTACCATGTGATTGGTCCTCTTTATTATACTATGATTGGTCAATTTGTCAAATATGTATAGATCTAATTAGTTGTTGACTTATCATTGTGTGTAGACTATATTTTTTCCTTGTTTGAGTTTGCCTTCATCAGGACATAACTTTTGCATATGGTGTTGAAATGACTCTGTTCAAATTACATTGGAATACTCTTCATGAGATATTCAATGTGTAAGTAGTTTCAAAATAATTTGAGACCATTTAATAGTTTCAAAAATTGGTATCCTCCTATATCAATCCTCTCCACTAAAAATCTTTTGGACTACCAAAATACTATTTCATTCTTAAAATAAGTGAAGGTACAACTCCCTCACTTTATGGTTTCCATGCATCATGCTTTATTTGGAAGCATTCATTTTTTACTCACATGAAGTTACCCATTGATGAAATCATCTCTCTTATAATGATAATAACCTCTTCCTATAATTCATCAAGTAATTTATGGGAAAAATCGTCAACAAAAGGAGCTTGAACATTCTCACATTGATACATGATCATAGGAGGCTCATATAGTTTCAAATTTATCTCAGAGAGACTGACTATCCAAATTTAAACCTATAAATTTAGGTTAATATATTTCATAACTCCCTCTAATATATACCAAATGACTTTATTACACTCTTTGTGTCTTTTTCTTCTTCTTGGCAAATGATCTTATCCACTTCAATCCATTGCTTGTAGGCTAGAATGAAGCTTTCCCATTAAAAGATTTTTTTTTAAATATTTCTTGTTAACATTATCAATAAGGGTATCAAATTAAATTACATAATAAGTAATTTATGTTATAAGAGATCATCACTTGTACAATTTACCCTTATTGGGTTCTTAAAATTGAATGCAACATATATAAATTGTAAACACAATTCCATTTACAAACATTGTCTTAATCTGGGACTTTATAAAATGTGCATACAAAAAATTACACATATATTAAAAATATATATTTCAATAAAAGAAAGTGGATGCCAACATACAAAAATAAAACAATATTTATCTTATTAATTGCTACTCACCATGTAATCACTTCTCATGTTGATTTCATGCCACTTCATCTTCCTCTTGGAAGAGCACTTCATCCTACCAACATGGCTCTCCACTAATGTCTATCTTAGATAACCTTTGTTTGTATTTCTCTCTCACTAGAGAGCCTCTTTACCCATATTTAGAAATTATAAAATAAGTGGTAATAAAAACATGCTAACATGAATGTTAACATGAACAATAAATATAAAATAGAAAATGATACAACCTCTTATAATAGGCTACAAATAATGTGATTCTCAACTTGGATGGTTGATCCATATTATCCTTAAATAAGTGATATGCCCCAACACTTGATCACACATATGGGGTTATTTTAATTCATGATTCTTCAACAATGAAATCCCAAGAAGTGATTTGAAGGTTCTACATAAGCATTTTAAACTAAATTCAACTTTTTAGATATGTTATTCATAAAACCAAATAATCTCTAACCGATTCAATATGTTGGGTGTTCCTCTTTAGTTTACTACCTCTTGATGGGATATTATTTGGGTGTGTCAATTTATTCATGTGATTTCTCTTAGACTATTGGTTCTTGAACAACTATTTTATGTGTTACCTCTTAATTTTTAGGGGTTTGAATGACTTCCTTACTTATAAATGATTGCACAACAACCTTCTTGCAACTCCTTGTAAGTATTTGGATGAAGTTATGGATGAAGTTTAAAACACTTTTCAACCTAATGGAAACTCATATTACAATGAGATAAATAATTATTTCCCACATTATTGGACAATAAGCACTTATTTTCATTCTCAATATTTCAACTTATACAGTCATCTTTACAACTTGTCTCATTCCTCTTGAAGGGCATGGCCTTATTTTGTATGGACTTTCTCCTCCAACACATGGTCACAAAATGGTTATTAATTCCAAAAAAATAGCATAGATATGTATACCAAAATGTTTATGTTAGAGGGCATTCTTCTCATAATCAAAGTAAACATTAGAATACTTATGCTTTCCATAAATTTTAGGGTTGTCCTTTTTGCAAGCTTTATGAGGGGGAAATGTGTTACTTCCTCCTTTGGGATGATCATCTCTATTTAGAGATGCTTTAAATTCTTTCTAGATTCTTTTCCCATGTTTAAAATACTATCCCTTTCTTGATTCTGAATTACACTTACTTTCACTATCATGGAGTGATGATGTGTCATATCCTTGTATGGGTTATTTTTGTAGATTTAGTGGCTTAGGATCTTTGATCCTAGAATTTTTTATTGCTTTATCTATCTTTGAGCATTTTCTAACTTCTAATTTTCCACTAACATATCCCAAACCTACATAATGATATCTTTCCTCAACCTATATGTGATTAGTCATTCCTTGGCCATTGATGCCAAGTCTATTTCCATCAAAACCCATTTTAGTTAGCAACTTGGAGACAATACCTTGAGTATGTTTATCAAATTCATGAAAATAAACATTTGCATGTTGATGGGAAGAAAGAGAACATGGTGAATTAATTATTATGCATACCTCAGTCATGGGTTATACACCTATGGTAGAGGATTGTATCCTTTGTTTACTAGACTCTTCCTTCTCCTCTAATCCTTCACCATTTTGTAACTTTTGAAAAATTTCTTCCTTGGTATGCAACTGAAGTTACAACTCTTGAATGATTCCCATGAGAATTTCTTCTTGGAAAATCAATTGATATTTCAATACTTTATCTCATCCTCCAAGGCCTAAAATATTTATATTAATTTAGAGTTTTCCTCCTGAATCTATTTGTTTATTCTTTCAAGATCTTGAAGCCTTTATCTCTTTAGAGCGTTACCCATGGTTGTACTTTTGCAACCAAAAAACTTGCACTTCTAAATTGTAAACAAATGGAAGTATCTAACACAAAGTGGAAAAGGTGTTAGTAAACACCTTTTTAAAATTTATATGGTACCAAGCTTGATCCAAAAATGGGTAGTTAATGCAAAATGATCACTAATTCACCAATTCAAATAACAGACTTAGTTTTTCTCAATTTCCCATAAAAACAAAAAAATGATCTTATTAATGAACATTCAACATTCAAAAATTGAATATAAAATAATTAATTAAAATAACAAAGAATAATTATACTACAAGTTAATAATGAAGTTCATCTAACTTGGGCTACATCTCTCGGTTCACTTGAAATATGAATCAAAAAATTAAAAATGATGCAAAAAATACAACTTCTTACATCATTTTTCTCTCAATGAGGAGATATCTCTCCCAATACATGGTTATTGCTAAGGGATTCAAGTTTCATGTGCTATCTCTAGGAGGTCTATGTAATGGAATATTGGCCTCTTATTTGTTACTCCTACAATAAAAGTACATAAACTTGTTGTTTTCTCTTTTTACAAAGGGAAAAAATACATTTTAAATGCAATATTCCTCTTTTTATATTATTTATAGACTCTTTGGTTCATTAGAAAAAGCCTTAGAATTTTACCAGGAGTGTTGGAGTTGGAATCCACTTAAAATGACTCTTTTTAAGCTTACATAGCTTCAACTTTAAATGATAAATATAAAAATATTGTGTTTTGTTCACCCAAAATAGTGTGGTTGAGTTGGAAAAGACCCAAAATGGGTCATGTGGGGTGAGGGGGTTGATTCCCACTCCAACACCTTATCATTTGAGAAGTATTTGATAAGACTTAGCACTTTTTGACACATTTATCAAGTTTTAGTCCAAAATTGATGGGAAATTATAACAAACATAGGCTTAAAAATTAATCTCTGTAGTTTGTATTTCAGTATACAAGCCACATTTAATCCCACATGCATTGGAAATAGTACACAGAAGGGTTTAAATATCATTTATTTTCCTTAGAATGTGGTCTCTAGATCACCAATGCTTGTGAATCAGACTTAACACTAAAGAGTAGGCCAGATGGTGGCTCTAGGTGCTATTATTTATAACTATGCATAGTTTTGTCCCACATTGATTGGGATAAACAATAAATAATGGCTTAAAATAAGTATTCTCTCATTCATAATTGGTAAATAGATCACCTTTAATCCCTCATTCATTAGAATGTGAATCAAACAATGCTTTAATATGAATCCTACTTTCCTTTAGAATTAGTCATGAGATACTACCCTTAATTCAACTATAGATGCTTCAACCTAGTTTTATGTGGAGACTTTGAGGATGCCATGTTGAAGGCTTGAATTTACACATTGAGGGATTATAATATCTCTTCACAATGGGTTTTAGGCACTAATTTTTTCAACATTGACAAATTTAATCCCACATCCACTCTGTTGAGGCTTATAATAAATGGAAAAACACTTCCATATTAATACAAATATGGCAAGGTCCCCGTCCTTACAAACCCCCAAATAGTAAATAGAGTGTGACCCATATTATCATGTATTCTATAAAAGACCAGATACTAAAACCAAACCCATTTTCTTCTTTCTTAACCACGAGTCATCATGTGATTGGTCCACTTGGTAAGGTGTGATTTTTCCAGCTATCAAATATGTACAACTCTAATTAGTTGCTAACTCAACACTATATGGAGACTATGTATTTTTTTACCAGTTTAATTTTACTTTCAACTGGACATAAATTTTGCATATGGTGTTGAAATGAATTGATTCAAATTTATTTTAAAATATTTTGACAAGATCTTTAATGTGTGGGAAGTTTTCCTATAATTTATAACAATCGAAATGTGTCAAATGTGGGGATCCTCCTAGATCAATGTAACACTACATTATTAAAATTATTTTTAATTAATAAGGATAACATTCAATAATCAAATATTAACATCAAATAATTTTATAACACTCCATGTCAAGTAGTTATAACCATTTCATTGGGTGTGAATTAGGTCCAAGATAATACCTACTATTTTCCATGTCATGCTTAATCAGATAAATTACAACTTAATTGTATGATAACCATGGATACATACTAAGTAATTAATTCCATCAACATTACATTTATGTACCAAAAATATGAATGGTGGATAATCCTATTCAAAACTAGCAGATGAGGATTCATCCATACATTGCAAATAAACTATATATGCTCTTGAGATGTAATTGAAATCATAATTAGAAGATCCTACTATTATTTATCCATCATGGGCCATTCCAATATCTTAAATGATACATATGAGGTGGGTGAATCAAGTACATAAAAATATAAGGGATCAATTGTAAAAAAATAATATATAACACAACAAGAATCACATGTTAATCCATAATAGACACATCCTATTACTAATCCCCCTCTACTTGTTAACTCAGAACATCTAGATATCATGGTTACAGATTAATATGACAATGATGAATAAGATATCAACACAGAAGATATAACATATGATTAAATATGAAATTCAAAATTTAATCCCTCTAAAGAATACTTATCTCAATCCTTATTCATACCTATGGGAGTTTGAACATATCATGATGATCCATACATAATATAGAAGGAAAAATTAGAAACTATTATGGATACAAGATCTTTTCTAAATAAATAAAAGATAACAATGATAGATCAAGAGCATATACCAAGTGGAAAACATTATTAAAATGTTATTATACACCAAACCCAACCAAAAATAAATATCAACAAGTCTCAAACAAATGTGAAACAATATAATTTAGTAAATAATGTGGAAATGAAAAATTCTATGATTCCAATAGTATTACAAATAACAGGACTCCAAAATATATTGAGTAAAATATTACATTTGCTTATTGACCATAATCTTATCACATTACCAACTACTCAACATCTAGTCATGGGGCATATTTTAAATAAAAAAGGTGAAATCAATTATAACTATCATAGAATTATGGGACACAATACTAATCATTGTGAGGCATTGGAAAAATAGATTCAAAAATACAAAGACGAAGGCATTATCAAGATTTTATAAGACCAATGGGAAAAAATAATATAAAATCCTATAAAGATGACAACTACAACAATAATCACTATAAATCATGCTCGACAAGAACCATTGACTTTTACCATATTTATGAAATGCAAATACTACAAAAATGTTTAGATTGACAATAGTAGAAAATACATTATTATAGATTTACAATAGTTGGGACATAACATTATAGAGTTACAACATAATGTAGTGGCTAGGATACCTTGGATATATATTCATAAAAATATCTTGTGTGTCAAAGGTGATCAATACACCCATATAGGTTATGCATCCTAAATACAAGGTTTTATTCACATTAGGATAACATTGGTTGTAAGAAATGCAAGATAGATTGGATTTGACCCACCATTATCTGAACTTTTCACAAGAATAAATAGTGATTACATTATGATATGATAGTGATGGTTTCAATACAGAGGCACAATCTTTAGAATCAACATAAGATACATCAGTAGACCAAATATAACTAGAAGAAGAAAAAGTAATGTGATTATATAACATGAAGGAAAAACTAGGCTATTATGATTTAAATCCTAACAAAGATGGCCTACTTTCATAAAGATAAATTTATAGTTTAGTTATTATAAAAAGAACTCAAAATACAAAAAATCAAATACTCAGAAAATGTGAAAACATTCAAATGTTCAGCAAATATAAAATTAGGACTTGAGTATGACATGATGGCTATTTTAAATTTTTACATATGTTATTTATCACATGGTTTGGTAGATGACATATTATTTATATACACATATGCATTTCATAGTATTTGAGTGTTATACAAGATATGCATGGACATACATATGTTGGTTTTGACTCTACCTAGTCTCTAAATTTAGGAAATGATGTTTCACACATTTCACTATTACATGATATAGTTTTATATACCTTTTTACCATGTTGAACACCTATATGACTTATATATGGATTTTTAGCTACTTATTTTTTACACAATGACTCATGATATGCCATTTTACTATGATATGACATTGAAAAATATAAATGATATAGACTAACTACTTATCTTATACTCCAATGATATAGTTAATATTTAACATGGTAGAATACTTTGTGTGTGACTATTGTGTGTGCCCATTTTAATTTTATTATTTTGACATCCATTGATGTCCCTTATTTTTGACATTGTTTTTATGTCAACTTGCATGTGGCCTTTAGCCTTGAGGGTTGTGACATATTTATGGTTCTTGTATGTGGCCCTTTGGCCTCTATATGAAAACTAAATGTTGGGATTATTGAGCTTGTTGTGTTTTTTTTGAGCTTATCTATATAGATGCATGCCATGATTTAAATCATGAAATATTATTGCATATTATTATTCAATTACACTTCTATTTCATGATTCATCCATATATTTATCTATGCATGACACTTACATGCCCACATATATTACATACATGCCTTGATTGTTACATACATTATTATGATGAAATATTATACACGTGATCAAATGATATTACATGATGTTATGTTTATACATGACATGTTACAGTTCATTATTATTTTGAGATGAGTGACTTACATGATAGATATGTCATCTCAAAATTGGACATTACATTGGTCTTGTCTTAGAGACATAAGCCTCCATGAACATAAAATATTAGTATAGTATAAGTTTTACATATTTTAGAGATTCAAATGGTTTATATATCATAGTATTTTAGATACATGGAAGACATTATCACATTGATATAAGGGGGCATATGCACAACAGTTTATAGGGAAAAAAATTAAAAATTAAAAATTCACATTACATTTGGGATAAGGTAATCAAATTTATCATATAGATTAAGGGTGAATGATAGTGGTTCATGCACATATACAACATAATTATATTTGAATATAAAATGGTTGTCATTCCAATTTGAACTTATCAAAATCTATGTACATGATGGGGGTATGAACATTATTCATTCCTTTGAAATAATGTTTTTTGGTGATTACATGGATTGAACTTGATAAAAACTAAGCATAAAATTAATTTTGAATATATAAGCCATCAAAAGTGATTGATTCAATTTTTAGTGAACCTTGCCTGATTGTTTCTCTCATTTACCTATGTGGTTTTTTCTTATGGAGTTGAACCTTGTCTGATCAATTCTCTCTATCTTTTTACTACATAGTTATTTGGCTAGTACATTGTTTACTTAAACCCAAATTAACTTGGTTTGGGTAAAATTTACTTACCAACTTAGGATCATGCATAGTTACATAATTTTGGGGCATAATCACCCCTAACTCTCTAATAATTCAAGGAGGAATAATCATCTCCAACATTCTACAAATGAAACATGGTTTCACCAACATAGAGGTGTATTCTAACCCTTACTCTTTGAATTTTTTAGATTTCATATATGATAATTTAATACTTCATTATCATTTTAGGTTTTTATGGAGCATAACTACACATTTAGAACCATCTCCCAAAATTAAAAATGTGTTGTGCACACTTAGATATAATTTATCCTTTCACTCTAGGAATTCCATTACTCTAATAAAAGATCAGAATTAAAAGATACTAAAATTTGGTATTCAATACTTGACAATGAAAATATTGACACACATTTACCATGCATGAATTAAGCACCCAAACAAGGTCCTAATTTTCCATCCTCTCACAATTTAATTCTATTTTATGATTTAAACCTTCCATTATTGTTTTGCCAACTGTTTCTATCATACATAATTTTAAACATTATTTTAGGAATATCTTCTTCTTGAATCCTCAACTAGTGATATCATGCTCGAAGATATATCTTAGAGAAAACTATCGCCCCACACATTTGATCAAAGAGATCATCAATGCAAGGTAATGGATACCTATTCTTGATTTTCACTTTGTTCAATATCTTATAATCAATACAAAAGTAAATAGTACCATCTTTTTTATTCATAAACATGACTGGTGCACCCCATGGTGACACACTTATTTGAATCAACCCTTTAGATAACAAATCCTATAGTAGATCCTTCAACTCAACTAACTCTCTAGTCATCATCCTATAAGGTTCCTTGGATTTTGTTTTTGAACTAGGTATTATGTCAATTGAGAAATCAAAATCTTGATTGGGTGGTAATCCCAACAATTCCTATGGAAACACATCCTCAAATTTCTTAAAAAATGGTAATCCTAAATGGATGATCCCTTTGTTTCCTCCATTTCATTTATTTTAACAATAAATTTATGACATCCTTTCCTGTGAGCCTTCTTAAATTGAATTATAGAAATTTGTCTAAGTTTCAACTCCCTTTTCTCACCCTGAATCTAAGTTTTATATTCAAAATCATCTTGACATTATACCTTATTAAGATGGATATATACCTTAAATTTATGCTTAAAAAGCCAATTCACCCCTAGGATTACATCATAGGAACCTAGTGGAGTTGCATAAAGATCTGCTATTGTAGTGAATTTAGGTAATTCAATATCAATTTCCACTAAACACCTATCAAATTTGACCTTGGCTTCATTCCCATATTGTATTGACCATGCATTTTCCATTAAACTTTCTTAAACAACTTAGAAAGCATTCATGGATAAATAAAACATTTTGTAGATCCAGTATCAATCAAAATGGGAATAGGTTGACCAAAAAGATTAGCTACAACCTTAATAGCTAAGACATGAAAATAAACCTAATGATTGTTAATAGCTCCATGAATTCTCTATTGAAAGGTTCCTTGTTGTGTAGTAGCCTTAGTTTTACCCCTAGACTTTCCTTGAGTACATTCTCTAGCATAGTGATCACCTCTATAGATGAAACATATGTTAGGTAATCCTTTCCTTTCCAACTATTTGTTCCCCTTGAAAATGGGCTTGAATCCACCTTCTAATTTCTTTCTAGCCAAGAATTTACTAAATTTAGCATTCTGATACCTAAATTGATTCTTGGAATTTATGTTCCTTTCCCAAATCTTCTTATTAAGAGTGGGTTTGGAACCTCCAAACTTCTTATTGAACTTCTCTCTGGCCTGAGCAAGAGACTTTAGTTTTGTCTCCTACTTAACTACTTTCTCAAAGACATGATCCATCATAGATGTCCCATGCACATCTACCTCAAACCCAATTTGGGGTTTTAATCCCATAGTGAAATTTTGAATGTGAAACTTTTCTTCTGCCTGATATTGAGGAACATATTTTAGGAACTTAGTGAATTGTTCCCAATATTCATTCACCAAAAGATCTCCCTACTTTATATTCTTAAAATCTGTCAGCTTGTAATGAAAATACAATTGGGGAAACCATCATGATCTAAATAAAACCATTAATTTTTTCCATGTGGTGGTAGTGGAATCAAGGTTCATATCGCGCTTATTATTTTCCCACCATGTTATTGTTTCTCCATCAAGCTGATATAATCACTAGACTACCTTAATGACTTATGAGTAAGTTTAGATATCAAATTACTTTTACATTTCTATCAACCAAGATTTATCACCAGCCCCTAAAAAAGTTCCATTGAACATAGGAGGATTAACTTTATTCATGTCATGTGCAAGTTCTGTAGCTACATAATCCCTCACATCCTATGATACCCCATCATGACTATGCTCTTGTTGAACCTCTTACTGATCTTTTTGTTGAATAGGATGCTCTTCAGGATATTCCTAATTGAATTCCTCAACATGCCCATGTACTTCCCATTCAAAGGTTGTTATTCAATCCCTAGTTTTGTGTATAGCTACGAGAATCCAATCTAACTTTACAGCTTGCTCTACGACAAATTGGTTTAGATCTACTAGAGTGTTAGTGTTTGAAGTACCCTCACCTATAGCTCTACCATGCACCATTATCCTTTATGATTAGTAGGAGAATATGAATACATTAGTATACTTATTAAGTCCTAGATTTTGAGCCTCGGCTCTAATACCACAATGTTATAACCCCATTAGGTTTAACTCAAAAATGGTATTTTTATTTTTTTACTTTGTAATCTAATCTAAATTATTCTTATTAAAAATAAGTTAATTGATATTTAACTAAATTCATCTTATATAATTAACTGAATATGATTTATATAGATAATAACCAATTTAACACATTCAATAGAATTACAAATTTAAACTATCAAAAAAGTATATCTTCTGAATAATAGCTCAACCAACTATTGAAAATTTATACAATAATATTATACAATAATAGCAACCATTTGTCGGTTATCAAAGTACAATAATATAAAGTTTTTACATCAGAGTGAATATAAATAAATATATTATTCCATAAAACTAAAAAGTATCCACAACCTCATTATATGTATATAAAATGTAATCATGAGTAAAAGTCTCTATCACCTGACTATTGAATGAGAGGGAGAGCATCATCATAGTGCTTTTACACACCAACCATGGACTATAGATCCCCTGCACAATTTTAAAAATAGGGAATGGCCCTCCCTTCATAGATGAGCAAATGATAATGGTGTAGGTATTGATAAGTCAATTAGAACCAGTGTGTTGTAATATTTTAACTACATGCAACATATTATAAAGAGTTCCATTCTAACATGACATCGTGCATACATGCATATTAATCGAACATGTAAAATGATAACGTTTAACTATAAACATTACTTTGGCTAAAGCTTTTCTATAATTTAATGATCTCGTAGATCAATCATACACACACACACACACAACTCAATCAAATTTAATTTAATCCATGTATTAATGACTCTAAATAAATGCATGAGAACCTTCTCATGATAATATTCCTTAGTGTAATTAATACTAGATTTAATAAATAATTCATATACAATATTTTCATAGATTTATCATATAAACTTAGTATTAATACCACACTAATTAAATAAAAGAAACAACTTTAGATAATCACATGCTAAATAGTAATAACTTATGTACTAAAATATTTCTTAAATTTCAATACAACACAAAGTCCATTGTAGACATCAAAAATCCACACACTTGTGATTTTGAGTGTTGAAGTAGCCCTAAAAGTACCTTTAAACCCTCTTAGGACTAACCTACACCTATCAGGCCTAAACCAACCAATCTGAACTCAGTTACACCTAGATGAGTAACCTTGGTCTTTAGGACCCTATCCCTATGGACCCTGACCATCGATGATCAAGATCCATCTTCTCACCAAGAGCATGCAAGCTCTACCACCCCTTTTCTAAATATAAAATTATTTAATTTGTGTTGTGTGCCTTTGCATGCATAAATTATATTTGGATGACCCAGTTACACCTTTATTTCCACCTCTTTCTTATGCCTATAAGAGAGAGAAGATTGGGAGGTTAAATCCATCTCTAATAATTATCAAGAGCTTAGGCATTCAGGAGTTTTCTTTTGCATGTCAATCAGGTTAATTAGCATCATCAATATTATCAAACATTATTAGTCATCTTACTAAGAGCCAACTTGCCATCATCTCTTAACCAATTTTTTAGGTACCATTACTCTATTAGAATCGATCTAAATTCCACTAATAGGCTAACTACATCAACCACCCACCCAAGTGACTTCTGGTAAGACACATACTTATTTATTACTATTCACGCACCTTTATTCCATTTTGTAATTAATCTACCCCTTGCCTAACTCCCAAAATTCATCTATGAAATATCATCATCTTATATTGATCATACCTAGAATTCCATAGTCAATCACTGATAGTTAGACCCAACCATTGATGGTCAGGCCTAACCATTGACAGTTACCCCAGCCATCAATGGTCACCTATGACATAAAAACCAACAAGTTGATTTCACCCACCCACACCCAACCAAATCCACTTTTATGTGTTTTTTACCACTCACATACCCCTTCTAATTTTTTGAAGCATACCCTGACCCGTTAGCATTAGTATTAATTGGTTTATTACTAATTAGATCATTTCTAGTCTATTTTTCTAGCAGGCTTTCTTGTATTCAATTTTAGTACCTTTTGATTATTGATGCATTTACCTTCTTTCCATTTTATCTACTTGATTGTTTAAAATATGTGGATTGACAACCCATAATGAATCTCTCACTTTCAGGATCTAGCTATCGCTAGGCAATCCACCAAGCTATCTATCTAACAAACAAGTTTTCTTTAGTGTTTTCTTATCTATAGGTCTTCCTCCTAAGCCAAAGAGGAGCTCTTCACAATCTTCTGATTTAGCATGTGCACAAATAAATAGGTTTTTCAACCATACCCATATTGATTTTCTTTTCTCTCTTTCTTTACAACATAATTGAAAATTTACATGAAACATTCTAGCATGCTTGCTATGACCTAGAGTCTTTACTCACATTTTCTTTGCATTTTTATGTTCTCCTCTCTATCTATACTCATAATTAAAACTAAAATTTCATTTGGGCTTAAAATCAACTACATCCATTACTTGTTTTTAACATTAGTTCACTTTGAATTAAATCAAAGTAATCTTATCATAGCATCACCTTTGTTGCACACACTAGCCAAACAAATTTCATCAATCAAACATCAAAATAATTTGAGACAAGGCCCAACTAAGATTTCATCACCTAATGATCACCTTACCCATTCCCGATAATCCTACTTGGAGATCATCCTTACAATCCTTTTGGTGCACCATCTCAAACCAACCTAATGAAAATTCTCATGGACAAGATGACCAACCTTGAGTCATCCATTTTAGGGGCTCATAACATCCTATCATATCATCAAATTTGTAATGAACTTAATCATCCTTCTATCCCCATCAAACCTTACCCTCCTTAATGGGAGATTCTAAAATTTACCAAATTTCAAAGCAAGGAGGACCCCCAAAAACACCTTAGGGCTTTCCAGCATGCACATTGCATGATTGCTTATGATAATTCCCTTCTCGTTAGAACCTTCCCCATGTCTTTATCTGGCCCAACACTTGATTAGTATAGTTCCCTCACCAAGCATTCCATATTTTCTTTCACCCAACTAGCACAAGTCTTCTTAGATCACTTTTCCATTAATATTTATAAGGTCTCTATCACAAACCTCTATTATATCAATTAATTTGATGATAATTACATTGTCGATTTTGTCACCTATTGGAGAAGCTTGATTAATCATCTTTCATTTTCCTTGCCTCAACCTAAACTTATAGAAATTTTCACTTGAGCTTGTGCCAAACATATATATTCTACATTATATGTCCAAAGCTTTAGAACCTTTGATGAGGATTTTACCATGCACATAAGCTAAAAAATTGAGCCATGGATGAGGGTAAATTGAAGCTATGAAATAATAACTCTACCTTTAAGACAAATAAAACCTCTTCCTCCAAACCAGGCAACCAAGACAATACTAGAACCAAGACCAGGGGAACCGTGAATGTCATCATCCTTAAAACCTCCCCTTCAATCATGTTAATCAATAAAATTCTCCCATTACCTCTAATCAAAATACAAGGAACCCAAACTAAAGAAATAAAAAAATAATTCACTCCATTGGAGAATCTTATGCGTTGATTCTAGAGAAGCTACTAAAAGCTAACCTTATATAACTTCTACCCATCAAACCTCCCTAGTAGTTTGATTCTTCTCATCCAGTACCTACTTGGTACAATGAGAATAACCTTTGTGCTTTTCATCAGGTAATTAGACATGATGTCAGTTGATGTAGTACTTTTAAGAATGTTGTTCAAAGTCTTATTGACAAAGGAGAACTCATGTTAGATAATCCCAATGCCCCTCAAAATAAAGCTCTTAACATCTTTAAGAAACATTTTCCCAACCGTGCCCCTGTCAAAGCTAAAGACACATAGGTTTAATGCTCACACTATCAACATGGTTCACAATACACCTACCCATGAGGACCCAATCATCCAATCTACCCATTCCTTCCCCACCTCACTTATCGAGGTAATGGAGTCACCTTACCCTCCTTTGGATAGCCAAACCAAATAATTTCATTTATCCCTAAATACCCTCATAGAAGCTTTGGAATCATCACATACTACCTCAACTACAACATCTAGGCAAATCAACATCCTTGATTCGCCACCTCCACCAACTACCCAACAAACCACTACTCCTATGGATATTATTCCTAAAAGAGGAGCATTTATACCAATGCCTCCCATGGATGAGTCATTTATCTCAGCCTTACTTCCCTCACCTAAGGAAATTAACCAACCTACCAACCATCTTCCCTGACCTACAAGTCTATCTTTTGCATCCACTACCCATGGAGAAAAACTAGTACAGAAACCTTTTTCTACATTAGTGTAGAAATTGGAATTTTCCCTAAAACTAGACATAGATCAAACCACTTTCTAGCAATAGTTAGGGCTCTCCCCATCACCAAACTTGAACCTTCTAACATGTCCCTAACCAACCAATCCATCATATCTCCACCACCTCTTAAACCAATCTGAACCTCTACCAATCCCCCACTTCCTTAGTCAACCAAAACAATCACCACATCACCAACCAAACCTTTCAAAACTCTTGGTGCCTTCCCTACTCAGATTTTGGTTCACCCATCCTCAAAAGTAGACTTAACTTTACCTAAGCCTATACCCAGGTCTCGACCCACACCAACCAAGAGGACAAAAACATTGATGGGATACATGACTAAGCCTTTACCTCCCTCTGCCTTTCCCTCTATCTTAGGACCTCACCCTTCCACTTTGCTTAAAAATAAACCCCCATTTAACATATGTCACCCACTACCATTAATTACACCAACACATTTATTATCTAATGCATAGATCCTTCTCAAACTACAACTGATCAGACCACCAAACTTAACCACCCCAACTACTAACACATCCCAACCAAAACCATCAAATAGAAACACCACCCTACCCAAACCATCTCTCACCAAACCTATTACCACCAACATGACCATCTTACCAACCCAAACCATGAGCCCAAAAACCTTCTTACCTATAAAATAATCCTATATGACCATTCTTCAAATATTATTATAGACCTCTAGCCTCACATTACCTCCTATTAGACCTTTTGATCCTCTTGATTCAAATCCAACATGGTATAATGACCATCAAATTTGATCCTATCACAGGACACTTGGGCATGACATAGAGAATTGTAAATATCTCTAAGCCATTATCTACCAACTCTATGATGAGGATGATATTTTGGTATATGAATTTCTATCTATTCCTATACCACTACACCCAATAGCCAACAATCGACACATTACCCCACTCTCACCTCAAAGCGATGGAGAATATACCTAACCCCCCATCACACCTTGCCCCTCTATCCATACCATTAATTTGGTCACATGATCATAAAAAGGGATAAAGGGAAGGCCAAAGTGTCCATTCCATGGACATACCCACCAAATAACCCTAAACCAAACCAAATCCAAACCTCTACATCTATAGCTAAGCCCAAAATTACCATCTGAAGCACATCAGAGGCTAACCACTCTGAATCCATCAAGAGGGTCATTTTTAAACAATCCATCAGACCCCAGCTAAGATGAGCCTTTACAAGATCATTTACACCTCACCCCACCATCATTAGGCCATGATCAAGGCTATGTAGGCCATTGAAGTTAGATCAGGGGATTCCCAACCTATAAAAGCCTTTATTGGTGCTATCCAACTCTCCACCCTTGTTACATTCAAATACATAGAGATACATTCTATCCACCCTAAGGACCCATATCCCCCTCTCTTTATTACCACCCATATCAACCAAACCTACATCAAATGAGTTATGATTGACGGGGGAGTCAGTATAGACATTATCTCTTCCCATGCCTATGAGTAACTTAAGCTACTGGACAATGTCATGTCTAAAAATTCAGCCATCCTTAGATACTTTAACGACACCATAACCACTACCTTGGGAATCATCATCCTTCATATTTTTATAAGACCTCACATGCTCCCTAAAATCTTCTATGTGGTCAAAGATGAATTATAGTACAATATTTTGCTAGGGAGACCTTGGATCTACGCTATGGGTTGTGTACCTTCCACCCTCTATCATTGCATCAAATTTGAAAATGAATGTCAATTTATTACCATAAAATATGACCCTATCCATTTTATAGTATGTAATATGACCTACCAACCTAAGGACATTCTCCTACCTCCATCCAAAGAACTACAAAAAACCACCATCAAAACCTCACCCATAAAAGTTGAAGCCATTACCTCCTCCCCTTCCATTGAGGCATCCACCAATTCATCTATCTTTTTAGACCAGATGCCCATCACTGATCCTTTAAAACCTACCTTCCAACAACTTAACTTGGGAGAATATTGTCTCCTCACCCTTGATGCCCTCCTTGCTCCCCAAGAATATAAGAAACTTGACCACCAACTAGGTTATGACCCCATTATTGGAGCCATTACTCCCTTGGGGTCTTCAAGTTATCAAACCCACTTTATCTATGGGGGAATTTACAAGCCACTTAATTATGCTACCACTCCCTCTCCACCTCAACCATTTACCTCTACATTTTCTTATTTAGGCGACCCAAACTTCACCAAACTATACCTTCATAGGTGTGCTTGGATGGGATTTGGTTTGGGATGATATGAGCATGGCCCACACACATTGACCTTGATTTAGACCCAAAATACTTACAAGAATCATGGCCTTAGCTTTATTCTACCCAATAAGAAGAAATCCAAGCAAACTACCCCTACCATTGTTGAAGAAGAGACCCCTTCCTCACCAACACCCCCCTCACCTGTGGGTGAGGATGAGGACATCATCCCACCTAATTTTTTTTTCTATCAACATGATTACCCTCAAACCCTTAAATTATTAAAAGGAATGTCATCCATATCCATCCCTATTACCCATCCTAAATGCATGGGAGAAGACTCTCCTACTATTAACATTTTTCAATGTCAGGATGATGATGTTAGTCTCACCTACCTTGGTGAATTGGATTCCTCCATCCACAAATCCTAACCTCAAAAAACCTCAACCATGTTGAATGAATCTACCATGGACATTGACATATTCACTTTGTACAACCCCCAATTCATCAAACTTGGCTAAATTTTCACCCTTGAGGAACTACATGACTTCTCTACCTTCTTCCAAGACTATAGTATTGCATTTGCCTAGTCATTTGCTGACATGTCCAATATTGACCCAACCATTTCCACCCACAATATTTTAATTAATCATGATGTCAAACCTATTAGATAGAAACTTCACCAAATATATCCTCACGTAGCCCTCCTTGTCAAATAAGAGCTTCAATGCCTCCTTTTTGTCAACTTTATTCAACCCATCAACTATCCTTAATGGGTTTCAAATATTGTGCCTATCACTAAAGCCAAAGGGGGACTACATATTTGTATGGACTTTTTTGACCTCAACCTTGCCTACCCAAAGGATGAATTTCCTCTACCTATCAGTGACCAACTTATTGATCTTATAATAGGCCACGAGATGTTGTCTCTCATAGAAGAATTCTTGGGTTATAATCAGATTTTGATTACCCTTGAAGATCAACACAAAACTACCTTTATCACCCCATGGGGGAATTTCTATTATAGAGTCATTCCATTCAATATTAAGAACATTGGTGTAACCTACCAACATGCCATGACTTATATTTTCCCTAACCTTATCCATACAATCATTGAAGACTATGTGGATGACCTTCTTGAGAAGTTTAAACTTCACAAAAACCATTTAGCCATTCTTAAGATTATATTTGAGTGAATTATCCACTATCATGTCTATCTCAATCCCAAGAAATGTATTTTTGGGGTCTTGTCAGGCAAACTCTTGGCTTCATCATTTCCCTTCAAGGAATCAAGGTTGATTTGGCCAAAATCAAATCCATCCTCAAGATGCTACCTCCAACCAATCTTAAACAACTCCACATCTTATAGGGGAAGCTTCAATCCATTCTTCACTTCATCTCCTAACTCTCTAATTGGTGTCAACCCTTCCACCACCTCTTAAAAAAGGACATCTCTTTCAAGTGGAATGTTGATTATCAAAAGGCCTTTAATGCACTCAAAGGGTACCTACTATCTCCACTTGTCCTTACACCTCCTAAGTATGACAAACCTTTCTACCTCTATATCTTTGCCATAGACCATTCCCTAGGGGTTATGCTTGCCCATCGAGATGAATAACACAAGGAGCAAGTATTCTATTACATTAGCCACACACTTATTGAATACAAGACTTGGTACACACATATTGAGAAACTATGTTTGGCTCGTCTTTGTGGTAACCAAACTTTTCCACTACCTTCTTAACCATAAAACATTTTTCATAACTAATACTGACCCCCTCAATTACATACACTCTAAACTATACTAAAACCAACGTATGGCTAAGTGGCTCATGCTTTTAGCTAAGTTTAACCTTGAGTTCCTCCATAAAAAATCAATCAAGGGAGAAGTCATTGCCAAAAAATTGGTTGACACACCCCTAACAAACACCTAATCTCCCCTTCTTGAATTTCCAAATGATTCAATCATAAGTCTATCTCAAGTAGATTTTACCAATCATGTAACCATGTTTTTTTATGGTTCCAAATGTCATTGTGGTAAAGGGGCCAACATCATCCTTATCCCCCTTATCGGTGAACCACTTCTTTTGTCATTTAAACTTTAATTTGAATGCACCAATAATGTGGCCAAATATGAAGCCCTAATAATAGGTCTCTAGATTGCCTTAGCATTAGGAGTTAGAACAATCAATATCTTTGGTCACTCCCAACTTATGGTCAACCAAGTCACTCGCATTTACCAATGTAATAATGAAATGATGCAACTATATAGACAACTAGTCACAAAACTCTTAGCCTCATTCAAACACTACCATATTCAAACCACCCCATGATCCACTAAAAAGTTTACTAATACCATGGCTTTGCTCACCTCTTAGATCTCATTAGCACCCTCAGACTCCAAACTATCAGTCATTGTCCATCACCTCACTAAGCCCTCCTACACCAAATTAGACACTCCAACCATATTTGGTGTGGAAAAGATCCTGCCTGACCTTTGGTATCAAATTTTTTTTAACTACCTTCACCTTGGCATAGGTCTCTTTGGCCTCTCTCAAAATGCCCATCAGGCATTTATCCAAAACACCTCTCATTATACCATTCTGGGTGGAATTATCTACAAATGTGGTTTTGATGGCCTCCTATTCTATTGCCTTCATAGTCCAAAATCCTCTCATGCTATCAAAAAGACACATGAGGGTATCTATGGGGGGCACTTTAGTGGACTCATTGTAACTAAATGCATCTTCCACCTAGGTTAATATTGGCCCACCCTTAACTAAGAATGTTACGATATATGAAAAAGTGTGTCAAGTTTCAATAACATGCTAATTTACATCATGCACCTAGAAATAGTCTTCGCATTTCTACAAACTTTTGGCCCTTCTCATAATGGGGCCTGGACTTTATTAATGAAATCAAGCCCCACTCTTTGTAATGACATCATTCTATCATTACCACAACCAAATATTTCACCAAATGGGTGGAGGCTATTCATCTTATCTTGATGAAAGCTGAAAAGATTATCGAATTTATCACCCACCATATCATCTACCATTTTGGTGTTCCCCATAAGATCATCACTAACAATGGAAAATCCTTCAAAAATAAACAATTTTAAGGCCTTTGTGATGTATTTGATATTAAACTTAGCTTTTTGTCACCTTATTGCCCATAATCAAATGGACAAGCTGAAGCCTCTAAAAAATCCCTTAACAACATGCTTACTAAAATGGCTAATGCCTTAGGTTGGGATTGGCACTTGCACATCCCTTTTGCCTTATGGGCATATTGCACTAGCATACAAACTCCTACATGTGCTATGACTTTTTCTCTCATGTTTGGATCCAAAGCTATATTGCCTCTTGAAGTCCAAATGCCTTCTCTTCATATATCTTTGCATGACCTTATTTCAAAAAATGATTATCATCAAGAATGTTTAGCTCAACTTGAGCTACTTGACGAGTGTCATTTGGCTGATCTTTCCCATCGTCGTGTTTATCAAGAATGAATCAAATGAGCCTATAACAAACACCTAAAATTTTGAAAAATCAATATTGGAGATCTTGCCCTCAAGGAAAACCAACATGTAATTAATATGGAGAAAAATAAAAGAGGCAAATTTGATTTTAATTGTCTTGGACCCTACATCCTTACCCATAAGTATGAATTAAGAGCTTATCATTTGTCCTCTCTCTATGGAAAACCAGAACCTAAGCCTCTCAATGCTTCACATTTGCTTCCCTTTTATTTTTAGATAGGGATCACAATCATCATTTGTCTAACTTAAGATCATCCCTTGCAACCACATTTATTTTCTTCTTTTTAGGGGAAACTAATTAAAACTAAATCATGTGATTATCCATCATAATTATAGCCTAATTTTAAACTGTGGATACCATGAATTTATCCATGGCATGATTTTCATAGTGTACTTCCCATCTCTTTGGGATCAGTTCCTATGGTTTTTGTCACCTATACCTCCTTTTCACCTATTAAACCTTCATGTTAGCTTAGTTTTTCCTTAATAAAGGTAATACATTGAGCATGTATGAGCAAATCTATGTCAAGCCAAATCAAACAAAGCAAAAGGAAATATTAAAAAAATCAGCAAAAATGAATCATGGGTCATTCTTAGCATTTAAAAACTACTCCCTTAAATGAAATATATTGAAAAATTATTCAAAATTAAAAAACATAAGGTGGATTACTCCCTTGAAGGACAACCATCAAAAGTAATTGTACTGAGCAGATAAACTTAGACCATTCCCTTGAAGGATGATTGAGTAAAGCATTTGACAAAGCTAGTAATTTCTTGGAAGCTTCTCATATGGATTATCTTCCCTAACCCTCAAGTAAAAGTAAGAGAAAAATAATTCTAAAAGCCGTAATCAACTCTCATAACAATATTAATCTTGGAAATCCATAATCGGCTCTCCTTAGTAGACTTCTCGCATCGATTAGTCTACACTTTATATATGGACATAGACTTGCTTATACTACCTCTTTGGACACCTATAGAAAAGGCATACTAGTCTCCTTAATGATTCTAGTTTTACCCATTCACCCTCCACATATCATATGCAGAAGACTATGAGCTTACTTGACACAATGTAATCTAGATCCCTATCTATCAACATAATCATGTTAATGCAAAGCATTGGAAAGTCTTATTTTAACTAAGCTAATCTAAATTTGGGTTTCATGTCAATCTTTACTAATGAAAAGGCATCATGTTCATTTTCTTATCTTTTATTAGTTTATGTAGGCCTATCACTATGTACATGAACAATAAACATCACATCAAAAGCATGAACATCATGAACTCTATCAACAAGCAATGTTAGTTATCTATCAATGAGTCAAACACAACATAAACATTTCATAGCAAACCATGAACATCAATCACATCATAAACCATAAGCATGTCATTACACCATCACAATCATAAACCAAATATCTGAGCAAAACATCAGGACATATACCATTTCCCATTTCACCCATATAACCATAAATAAGGCCATAACATGTATCCATCCATAACATATTCTATCATAACCAATAGAATAATCAAAGCATCACATGCCTAAGCTACTAAGTAAAACATCGTAAACATGAACCAAAACCATAAGCCATAATCACAAACCACAAGCAACTATCATATATAACATTATAAGCATCCATCCTATACATTGAATCATCAAAAACTAATACATGTTAGGAGCTCTCAAAAACATATACATCTCGCTATATTAACACATAGGCTGATATCAAAATAATACATCAAAATAACATATCTCACCATCATCATGATCTTGCACTTTTGCCACTAGCCCCATCTGTTCTTGCACTTATATTTGGTGGTTGTCCCCCTAGTACCCTTGCTTATCCAATTGTAGAAGCTCACTGACCTAGAGTAGTTATTGATGGCCCACTAACCAAGCTCACTCTATAATCTGCATACTTCATAGTCTAGGTTAGTTGGTCTAATACCATCACCACATAATATCTATGCTCTGTAATGGTAGCTAGATAACATGCTCAGGGAATTATGTTTGATGGCCCTCCTATTGCTATTGAACCTACCCTAGCCCTTTTCTTGAGTAAATCTCTCTCACCTATAATAGTGGAAAATAACCCTATAATTATTGAATTTGGCCCTATAATGTGGGCACCTATCCCTATAGAACTTATACCTAAGCTTGGGCCATAGCCAATGCTGCCCCTACCTATCCACCCTAGCTGGCTAGATTTATAGCCATTGATGTTGCCCTTCCATCATCTTCACCCACAACCATAGCTACATAGATAATCTAGTACCAAGCCATGTATCCATCTACATACCCTATATCATCTATGGGATCCCTAATAGGAAGCTCCTCAAATCTGCCATCCAAAACTATTTGAACAAGTTGGGGCATCAATAATTGAACCTCTTAGTCCTCCCTCCTATACCATGGATGTTGACCCAGTACACCCTGGAACAAGCCAAACTAGTGTTGCACTTGGTTGAAGGGAATCAACTCAACATCACCCTCTTAGTATCCCACTATCCACCTATAGCTCTGTACACTGAGGGTCTCCCTCCTGTAGCCTGACCAGATAGGTAACTATAGGTATAGTCTCCATATGATGTTTATAGTTACTATTCCACCTAGGGTAGCCCTGAACCACTTAATATCATGTGTTTTACCTCTAACCCTTGATGTAGTATAATCATCCCTCCACTTCATAAATCCCATAGGGAACTCCAATTGAGTGTACCCTATCCATGACAATCCTATAGGCCTTAGAATCTAAATGTGTTCATAAGCTCAGTAATGTAGAACCATGCCCACATTGATGCCATACCTCCTATGGTGTCTAAATCCTCATAGCTCTCTACAAATCTAGACTATAAATACTAAGACACACCTAAATATTATCCTCCCAAATAATAGCTTAACCAAAATAACCAATAATACATTGGGGGATCTCCCACTACTATAATCTAAAACCCTAAATCATGTACCCATGATCATCAGAATCATCATAAGTCTCCTCTTCTAAGGAGCCCTCTCGTATAGTGTTGTATAATTGAACCCTCTATAATGCTAGTGGACATATTCATTATCATCTCCATATAGATACTCAACATACTCATCCCACTCCTCTTGCTCAATCTGGTAGATCACCTCACCATGTATTGGTAACTAAGTGATCTTATGGACATCCTCTGGGAGAATAGTCATCTCCCTAATCGGTAGTAAGAAGATATTAGTATTGGGATCTCATCTCTTGATGAGTGTTACTATCATGGATGCATCCCTAGGCACATGTTGGTAGTGCCTCATCCCTCCTATCCCTACTACCTCTATATGTGTCCAATCATTAGTAGTCATCCCCTTGATTAGTGCAGGGAAGATCCATGACTCATGGTCATGCATTTTTATCTGCTCTCGAGCTTGTACCAAATCAAAATGTTTGGCTTAGACCCCAACTAGTCTCATCTACCCTATCTTTTAAATACACCTCTAATCCTAACATATTTGATCTCACCATAACCATAACCCATTTACCCCTTACACCCAACCTAGTTGACTAAACTTTAGGCCTAATCACTTATATTAACCCTACACATTAGACTATATACCAAAACCATGCCTAAACACTAAACACCTTTAAAAACCCCACCTTATCATGGCTAATCATTGATGTTCATGTTGACCATCGATGGTTGGGGACCCTTAGTTTCAAAGGTGTCGACTGTCGATGGTTAGACCTGACCATCGATGATCACCTGTGGGCATTCCATGGCTAGAACATCCAAACATACCATGGTCCAAAAGTAGGAAACAAATTCACAAACACTACCCTACATAGCATCCTTAGCTAAATATGTCACCCAAGAACCTACCCACCCAATCAATTTAATGCTCTACCCACCTCATTTTCCCAAAACCCCCAAAGCCCTACCTAAGGCATGTTGACCCAAACAAAAATTTGTAGACCCTCCTCCCCATGCAAACACAAACAACAACATCAAACCTATCTACCAATTTAGTGTACCCCTACCTCATTTCATAACCTGATCCATGGTCTGAGCCCTTGAGTAGGTGCCCAACCATGTCTTTATGCTCCTTACATCCTCGACCCATGGAATCTACCTCATGCCTCTAGCCAATGAGCAACATCCACCTCAATATGCACCCTCCTTATAAAACACCAAAATCACCCAAAACTCAGTCAAACAACACCAAATAGTTAAAATGATAAATTAACTTTTGTTTTTTTACTTTTACCCCCAAACTTTTAGGGTTTCCCCTGACTGTCGATGGTTAGGGTGACCATCAATGGTCACCTTTTGGGGACCCTAATTGTTGACTTTTCACCTTTTACCTACAATCTCCCAATTTTACATAATTTACATCAAGCTCTTGCCTACTTTGGAGATGTCTTTCTCCCACCTACCCAACCACCTCATCACCTTGCCATTGATCTCTTTTGGCCCATCTAGCATGCAATTTTGTAACACTTTTTGCCTAGTCCTTTGACCATAGTGATAATATTGCCATGTTGACCCTTATGCATTTTGTGCCACCTCACATATACTAACCTACTTGTGTCTCATGAGGAGCACTTCCTACCTTGAATACTCATGATTCTTGACCCATTTGTGTTTTCCATAGGAGCACTTCCTAACCTGGATACCCACTAAATACATAAATATCTCTTAAGAGACTTACATTTATGAGTGTTCCCAACCACCATGCCTATAATCAGTCATGTGGTTCACTCATCCCTTGTCCTTCTTAGCACTAACCCTTATTTTTACAAATATTGGTAACCTATTCTATGCATGATCTTGGTTATTTAACCTTTTGTCACATTTTATTCACAAATTTACATCTCACATGCATAACCTCATATCACCACCTAGTGACTCACCATCTACCACTTATCAAACCCATACCCAATTTAACTTCACCTCATCAAATCTTGATTTGAGGGGGAACACCTCATCCCACTCTCAGGGAAACCAAACCTATGACCCATACTCTATTTTTGTTTTACATCTCATTCATGCAAGCTGCACAACACAATGGGGTAAAATGTAGACACTAAAAATCTATACACCTACAATTTTTAATGTCAAAGTAGCCTTGGAAGTATCCCTAGACCCTCTTAGGACTAACCAACACCTATCAAGCCTAAACCAACCAATTTTTACTTAGTTGTACCTATCTGAGGAACCCTAGCCTTCAGGACCCTATCCATGTGGACCTTGACTATCAACAATCAGCCTTGGGGACCCTTAACTATCGATGATTAGGATCCACCTTCTCACCAAGAGCATGTAAGATCTACCACCCCTTTTCTAAATATAAACTTGACTAATTTGTGTTGCAAGCCTTTGCATGCATAAATTATATTTAGATGACCCAGTTACACCTTCACCTCTACCTCTTGCTTATGCCTATCAGAGAGAGAAAGCCTTTGGAGGTCAAATCCATCTGCAATAATTATCAAGAGCTTAAGAATTCAATAGTTTTCTTTTATAGGTTAAATAGGTTAATTAGCATCATCAACATTATCGAGAATTTTCAGCCATCTTATTGAGAGCCAACTTTCCATCATCTCTTAACCAGGCTTTAAGGTACCATTACTCTACTAGAATTAAGCCAGATTCTACCAATAGGCTAACTACATCAACCACCCACCAAACCAACTTCTAGTAAGATACATACTTTTGTGTTACTAGTCACATACTTTTATTCCATTTCATAATCAATCTAGCCCTTGCCTAACTCTCAAAATTCATCTGTGAGATCTTGTCATCTTTTGTTGATCAAACCCAAAATTCCATAGTCAACCACCAATGATTAGACCCAACCATCAATAGTCAGGCATAACCACTGATGGTTATCCCAACCACCGATGATCACCTATGGTAGAAAAACTAGCAAGCTGATTTCACCCATCCATACCTAACCAAATCCACTTTTTTGTGTTTCTGACCACTCACAGACCCCCTTATAATTTTTTGAAGTATACCCTGACCCATTAGCATTAGTATTAATTGGTTTATTACTAATTAGATCATTTCTAGTCTATTTTTATAGCAATATTTCTTGTATTTGATTTTAGTACCTTTTGAATATTGATGCAAGTACCTTCTTTCTAGTTTATCAACTTGATTATTTAAAACATGTGGATTGACAACTCCTAAGGAAGCTCTCACTTCTGGGATCTAGCTATTGCTAAGTAATCTACCCAACTATCTGTCTAACAAAAAAAAATTCTTTAGTGCTTTCTTATCTACAAATCTTCCTCCTAAGCCAAAGAGGATCTCTTCACAATCTTTTGATTCAGTGTGCGCACAAACAAATAGGTTTTTCAACCATACCCATATCGAGTTTATTTTCTCTCTTTCTTTACAACATAAGTGAAAATTTATATGAAACATCCATTTTCAATAAGGTAATATTAAAAATAAATTATTTTCTAACAATATTCATAATATTTAAGTATTTACCAATTTCATATAAACACCCCTTTTCACAAGTATTATAATAAAAATAATACAATTCAAGATTTTAACAAGAAATCCTAAGATAAACAACAAATAATAATAATAATAATAATAATAATAATAATAATAATAATAATAATAATAATAATAATAATAATAATAATAATCACTATTTTTATTTATTCTAATCAGGAATTAATCATTTTCCTTATAATTTATAATTGAATCAACATATAATAAATTGATATTATAAATCCCAATTTGCATATGAATATATTTATTCACTATAAACAAACATCTACTTACATACCAAATCATCTGCATACACATATATTAAGTATGTCCAATTATATTCATATATTTTAAAACTCAATTTAAAACTAACATATAAATCGCATTAACATCACTTAAAACCCAATTAAATACATTAAAACACAAACACAAAATGTAAAATATTATGTTGTGTACCATATGGTACATCGACTTACTAAGATCATTCAACATAATTTTAACCCCTAAAATAAACATTCATGACTCAAAAATAGTGCAATTTTAACAATTTTACAAATGTTTAACTCAGTCTAGTTCATAATTTTAACACAGGCTGTCAAACATCAATCCATCATTCATCTATCCATATTACACATAGCCACTTAACATAAGGAAACAACTCAATTGATAATTTATATCCCTATATTCATACTCATCTATGTATATATACTCAAGATGATGTATCCAATAGTGATTTTTATATTATTATGCCAATCTATTGAATAGTTATTTAAGTTACTCAACATATAATATTAATAACAATTTTATTCAAATAACTTATCATAATCAATAAACTCAGTCATTCCATATAAACTTCCTGTAGTTTATACTAACTCAATCTTATTATGTATATCTAACCCATGTTGGACCCCAAATTTTGGTTAAGTATTTTGATAGTGGTGTGAAATAAGCATGACATGAATCAAGCAATAATATAAGGAGCATGACGTGAAAGTTATACAAGTTCAAAAGACCATGACATAAGAGATCATGGTATAAGAAGACCTAGTCAGATTGGAGGCATAATAAATGGGTAAAATGAGATAAAGGGCTTGAAATATTAGCAAAAGACTTGGGGAGTGTAAAATAAGTCAGAAATAATTAAGGAGTGATTCTCAAGGATGGAATAGAATTAAATCACACATGAGTTTGGTACTAGCTCACATGAAGACAGACACTTAGAAATGAGGATCCAACATCGAACGAGAATATAGTGGTGCAAAGGCCTGGGTCCTTAGGAAAATAATGTAGAAGGATGCCATGACTCTTAGTCCATTGGAAATCATTGGCTAGTCACTAGAAGTGTCATAACTTTTGTAACAACTTGATTGGGGAGAACCAAATATAAATACCCCTATGTAGAGCTTTTTAATGTTATTGATCATTGTTGTTTAATGATTGATTTTTGGTGAATAGCATAATTATGTAACTCATTGTAATATTGATATTTCACTCTATTTTATTGTTAATTTGTATCACTAATTTACCTATACATCTATTATATAACTTATGGATCTAATAGGGATATAATGAATAGAATATATGCTATATGAACATGAATAATGTCAAATGTGAATATCATGACAATGGTTAACTTAATCATGTTTGTTCACCTAACTCAACCTAGGTCCACATTTGTGTATTTATTTTTCTCTTTAGTCATTGAACAAGGTATATGTTTGAGCACCAATATATGACAAGTACACTTCCACATGACAAAACCCATGAGAATAAGTTTTTTCTATGTGCTCCATGTGAACACACAAGAACATAGTCTTGTGTGAAATGCCAACATGCCAGCTTGTTGGGTAATAGTTACTTTAGTTCATGCTTAGGAAAATTCTAGATATAGAAATAACCAAACATTTTGGTTCCATTTCTGGGACCCATAGTGCTTATTATGTAATGATGGAAAATGCTCGATCAATTATTTATAAAAAATATTAAATGATGGCTTACCAGTGTCAAAAAAAAATTGTAGTTCCATTTCTTGAATTATGAGTTTTTTCATGTGCATGGGTTAAACAAAATATCTATATTTATTATATAAAACTTTGTTTTTGTAAGTTTATTTTTACTTTCATTCTTGGATCATTGATCCGGGCAATAATTTAGGCGATAATTCGAGTGACAGTTCCACCCTAATTGATGACAGAACTTTCGGGAGCCATAACTTTTGCACCGTAGCTCCAATTGACTCACCATTTAAACTGTTGGAAAGATAAGAATGAGGATAATGTCTTGAGATGGCATGGAGCTTTGATCAATGAATTTTGACCCATGAAAACCCAACATAAGTGCCCAAAATTTTAATTTTAGTAATGCAGTCTAAAATAGTAAGTTTCTAAAAATAGTTATTCCTTAAATTTTGTATTGTTTTAAATCTTGGAAGTCAAACCACTTAATATCCCTCAAGATTGGTGACCTTCCACATCCTCCCCATGCTTTCAAAAAATTTATAAATGAAGAGGTAACCTGAAATGTGAAGACATACATCTCTTCCCAGAGATAAGCATATAATTGTATTGCGATCTTGAGTAATACTACATCTCTTCTCAAAGAATTCATTGTTACTGTGTTATTTCTATGTTCTTGAAATATTTATTAACTATAACTTCTAAGTTTTGGATCAGTTGTATCAGAGCGATTTGTCTTGAGAGTGTATGATCTTGAGGATGAGGTCAAGCTACAAGAAGCTTGGGTGAGAAACAACAGAGCTTCCAAACTTTCCACCTGTTTGCTCCAAATGACTTCAAATGGTGGATGACACCAAGACATCTGATCCTTTCAAGGAAACAGTGAATGAATCCCTCCAATGGAAATAAGCATAGATGCTACAATAATTTGCCCAAATTCTTCAAACACTCTAGATGGGAAATTTTGGCTCTACAGTTGCACTTCTTGGCTCATCATCCAAGGAACATCCTTTTAGTGACCCAACACCCTTCAAGGTTTAGCTAAATTTTGATATTCCTACATTTGAAGGAAAAATCAATGTTGATGCAGTATAAAATTGGTTGGATCAACTGTCTTCTGACTTCTCTATAAATAATTTCACCGATGGAGAAAAGATTACTTTTTATCTTTTGAAAGTATCATTTCCCATGAAAAACTGGTGGGAAGTGTACAAAAAGAGGTTAAATATAGATGACATTAGCCTTGAGGTGGAACCTACCTAGGATGATTTTAGGGAAGCAGTGAAAGAAGAATACTATCCCATCGGAGCATATAATGATCTATACATATAGTGGCAACAACTTCACCAAGGTAAGGACCAGTCTGTTCAAGATTACACAGACATTTTTCATTCTTTATCTACAATATTGGGCATCCAAGAAAGTGAGAAACATAAGACTCTCAAATATTGTGGTGGACTATAATGGTACATATGGGGGGAAATGGAAATCTTCAATTTGAAAACCCTCAGTGAGGCATACAAATTTGCAATAAATATTGAGCAGAAGCATGGCAGAAAGAATACGAAGAGTCAACCCTCAAAATGGAAAAGTGACAAGGAAGGTCAAACATGAGGCAAAAATTAGAAGTAAAAGGAGTTTCAAGATAAGAAACCCCAGAAGGGGAAGGCTAGAAAATGGTGTGATTGCCACAAAATTGGAACTCACTCTAAAGAAGAATGTTGAGCCATCAAATCACTACTTTTTGAGTCACAATACTTGACATCTACTACTCTACCTCATACACAACCCACAGTCAAAGAAGATGAAGAATAAATTATAGATGCTGACCCTGACACCATCATCACTTCATCATAGATCCATGAGGAAAGACCAGATGAAAAGAAAAGATTGTTTCACTCTAAATTATGTATAAAAGGTAAGCCTCTGCATTTTATTCTTGCTAGTGGGAGTCAAAATAATTTAATCTCTACTAAAGTTGTGAAAAGTCTAAATCTATCCATGAAGCCTCATCCAAAGCCCTACAGTATTGGATGGTTGAGCCCAGGGAGAGACCTCCGTGTCACCCATCAATGTCTTCTTTCATATGCAATAAAATCATTCCAAGATGAAGTCTTATGTGATGTGGTCAATCTAGATGTTTGTGATGTACTCCTTGGTTAGTCATTCAAGTATGAGCAACATGGCATCTATGAATCATGAACCTAAAGAATCACCCTCACTCTTGGAACATGACGCTATAGGGTACTAGAGGTAGCACCTCCCACATCCATCTCCCTGATAAGTGCTAAGAAATACAAGAGATTAGTGGAGAAGACAAAGTAAATTATTCTTATGGTGGTCAAACCATAGAAATCCAAGAAGGTTAATGTTGCAGTCTTGACTACACAATCAACACAATCAACAAAAGTAGATAGGATAAATCATAGGAGAATATGATGACTTATTCAAGTCACCCATAGGAGTTCCACTGCATTGCCAGGTAAAACATTATATCAATTTGATCCTAGGATCACCTTTGCCTAATAGTCCTATGTATCACAGATCAGTTTTGGAGAATGATGAGATAAAAAGATAGATTCAAGAATTGATCCAAAAGGGTCACATTAGGACAAGCTCTTCACCATGTGGTAGCCCAATTGTCTTAGCACCAAAAAAAGATGGAACATGGAGGCTTTGCATTGACTATCAAGCCCTAAATAAAATCTCTATGAAGAATCGCTACCCTCTCCCTAGGATTGATTGTTAAGTTGTGGAGCTAAAAGCTTAACTAGATGAGCGTATGCAAAAGTTTCTAGAGTTTATAGTCATAGACAAAGGTCAGAAATGGACCAGAGGCTGCTGATGTCAGTCATGGATCGACTGATATCGGTCACAGGCAGACAGGCAGAGACCGACGTCGGTCACCTGTGCATCCAGAATGTCTATTTTCATGGATGAACAGATTGTTTGCATGATTAGTTTAACTATTGGTATTGAGTCTGTATTTCTATTTTTGGCAGGACATATTTGAACCTTTGATTAAGAGGTATATCTAATGGTTTAGAATGCATAGCTCATGATCCCTAATGTTATATAATAGGGATAGATCTTCATAGCTTATTGAACAGTATTGTAGATATTGGACAATACATGTATATGTGAATCAATCCAAGTGTTGGAGTTGGTTGTAATTGAGAGAGAACTCTTGAAGGAAAGAGATCTGTACATCTTAGAGGTGTGAGAAGAAAGTGTGATTTTCTTCAATTGTATTTCCTTCTAGAAGAGTTTAATACAAGTTTTTGGGTGTTTTCTTGTATCTCTTATTCTTTGCTATTTCTAATTTCTAGTTACTTATTATTCTAGTTTAATTTCATGTTTAGTTGCTTACACAAAGGTAATCAATCTTATTGGTTGATCCCTAACAAGTGGTATCAGAGCACAGGTTCACTAACAGGTGGTTTCAGATCTATTTAGTGTGTGTTGATTATAGGTCACTCATAGGGGTTTCTGTTTGAGTGGGAGTAAAGCAATGGCAGAAGAAAGTAAACTGAGAATGGAGAAGTTCAACGGCAAGAATTATCAATTATGGAGAATGCAGATAGAAGATTATCTGTATCAAAAAGACCTATACTTACCATTAGGTGGGGTTTCAAAGAAGCCCACAGATATGGAAGATGAAGAATGGAATGTTCTTGATAGAAAGGCTCTGGGATCTATAAGATTGAGTCTGGCATCTTCTATGATATCCAATTTATCATAGGCAAAATAAATGGTAGAGTTAATGGACACGTTAGCAAATTTATATGAAAAACCCTCAGCTTCAAATAAGGTATATCTTATAAAGCAGTTATTTAATTTGCAAATGCAAGAAGGTGGATCTGTATCTAATCATCTAAATGATTTCCATGGAATTGTAAATCAATTAAATTCAGTCAAAATAGTTTTTGATGATGAAATTAAAGCTCTATTAATCTTATGCTCTTTACCTAAAAGTTGGCATAGCTTGGTAATGGCAGTTAGTAATACTGCATCTGCTTTAAATATCTTAAAAGTAGATGATGTTGTTAGTATAATCTTGAATGAAGAAATTTGCAATAAAAAGCACAGAAGAAACATCAGGGAATGCTTTAAGTTTTGAAAGCAGAGAAATGCAAAAAGAGAAGGGCAAGCAAAGGAGATCAAGGTCTAAGTCAAAGATGAGAGGTAGATCCAAATCCAAAAATGGCAGGAAGATAACCTGCTGGAATTATGGAAAGATAGGGCATGCAAGGAAAGATTGCTGGTTAAAAGCTAAACAAGAAAATCAGCAAGAAGGTAAAGAAGAAGCAAAAGTTGCAGGTATTGTTCCACAAGATGCTCTTATATTCTCTTTGCATAATAAAATAGAATCTTGGGTTTTAGATTTTGGTGCCTCTTTCCATGCAACCCCAAATAGAGAATATTTCAGTGACTATGTCCATGGAGATTTTGGAATAGTTTATTTAGGGGATGATGAGCCTTGAAAAATTGTTGGCAAAGGAAAAGTGAAATTGAAATTGTAGAATGGCAACACATGGGTGTTGAAAGATGTCATGCATGTTCCCATCCTGAAGAGGAATCTATTTTTTGTAGGAAAGTTAGGGGATGAGGGTTGTACAGTAACTCTCACAGCTAAATCTTGGAAGGTTACCAAGTGTGCACTTGTATTAGCCAGAGGTAAGAGAGTAGGTACTCTCTATTTATGTAATTGTATTACTGATAATTCTCCTTCTGTATTATCTACCTCAGATGTAGAGGCAAAGTTGTGGCACTATAGGCTTGGCCACATGAGTGAGAAGGGAATGACTATTCTTAAGTCAAAAGGTAAGCTTTCAGATTTGAAATGCATAGATCTAGATTTTTGTGAGCACTGTATTTTTGGGAAATAGAAGAGAGTGAGTTTTCTCAAGACTGGGTCAACAAAGAAGAAGCACAAGTTGGAGCTTGTTCACACAGACGTGTGGAGACCAGCTCAGGTAGCTTCTATTGGAGGATCATGGTATTATGTTTTTTTCATTGATGATGCTACAAAAAAGGTATGGGTTTATTGTATAAGGAAGAAATATGATGTTTTTGACATATTTAAGAAGTGGAAAGCTTTAGTTGAGAATGAAACATGCATGAGATTGAAGTGCCTTAGATCTGACAATGGTGGTGAGTATTGCAGCTATAAGTTCAACAATTACTATTTTATGAATGGAATATGCAGGCAAAGGATGGTTCCAAAGACACCTCAGCAAAATGGAGTTGCTGAAAGGATGAACAGAACAATATTGGAGCATGCACGGAGTATGAGGTTGCATGCTGGTTTGCCCTTATAGTTTTGGGCAGAAGCTATAGATATTGCAGTTTACCTAATTAACAGAGGACCCTCTACTGCTCTAGATGGTGGAATTCCAAAAGAGGCTTGGATTGGTAAAAAGGTAGATCTTTCATTTCTTAGAGTTTTTGGTTCTGAAGCTTTTGTGCACATTGATAAGGAAAATAAAAAGAAACTGGATGCTAAATCTATGCGGTGCACTTTTATTGGTTATGGCTCTGAAGATTTTGGATTCTGGTTTTGGAATCTAGGAACTAACAAAATTATTAGAAGCCGTGATGTTGTTTTCAATGAGAAAGTGATGTATAGTGATTAGCTCAAGAAGCTGAATAATACTGAACAGGGCAAAGTTGATTTGGATGAGGTGATGATCCAAAATGAGCTTGCAGGAAAGAATAATCACAGATAGGAAAACACAGACACTGACATCGGTCACTCTGGAACTGATGTCAGTCATACAAAAACTAACGTCAGCCGTACAGGGACCAATGTTGACCAGACAGAAACTGACGTCAGTCGGGTGAAATTGACGTCGGTCAGGTACAAACCTGGAGATGACTGAGATCGGTCACTGACAGAGAATTTGGGTGGACAGCAAGCTGTGGATGAGTCTCAAATGCCCATAAGGAGGTCAGAAAGGGTAAGTAAACCTCCAATTCGATATTCTCCTTCATTATTCTAATTATTTCTCACTGATGGTGGAGAACCAAAAAGTTTTGATGAGGTGGTACAGGTAGAATCCTAGAAACAGTGGGAGCTTGGCATGAATGAGGAAATTGATTCCTTGAAAGAGAACCAAACGTGGGATTTGGTTAAATTGCTAGCTGGAAAGAAGACACTAAAAATAGATGGGTTTACAGGCTAAAGGAAGGTGAGAATGGACAGATGAGATATAAGGCTAGGTTGGTAGTAAAGGGATTTGCACAAAAACTAGGTATTGACTTTGGTGAAATTTTTTCTCCTGTAGTTAAAATGACTTCTATTCAGACTATATTGTCTTTAGTTGCCATTGAGGATTTGCATCTTGAGCAGCTTGATGTTAAGACAACGTTTTTTCATGGAGATTTGGATGAAGAAATATATATGGATCAGCCGAAAGGTTTTGAGGTCAAAGGTAAGGAGAAGCTTGTGTGCAAGTTGAAGAAAAGCTTGTATGGTCTTAAGCAAGCTCCAATCCAGTGGTATTTGAGATTTGACAGGTTTATGACTAAGCATGGCTTTAGCAGATGTCAATCTAACCATTGTGTTTATTTTAAGAGATTGGATAATGGTAGATATATTATCCTATTGTTGTATGTAAATGATATGCTTGTTGCAGGTTCACACATGCAGGATATTAATGAGCTTAAGGTGAAATTAGCTCACACATTTGCCATGAAGGATTTGGGAGTAGCAAAGAAAATCCTTGGCATGAGTCTTAAGAGAGATAAGAAAAATCATAGGTTGATTTTGTCTCAAGAGGATTATGTGAACAAGGTGTTGGAAAGGTTCAATATGTAAGATGCAAAACCGGTAAGTACACCTATGGATGGACACTTCAAGTTGAGTAGAGAACAGTGTCCTAATTCACATGATGAGGTAGAGTACATGAGTAGAGTTTCATATGCTTCCGTAGTTGGGAGCTTAATGTATGAAATGGTATGTACTAGGCCTAATATAGCCCAAGCAGTGGGAGTTGTCAGTAAGTTTATGGCCAATCTAAGGAAGGAACACTGAAAAGTAGTTCAGTGGATTCTCATATATCTGAGAGGGACCAGTAGTAGGCATTTATGCTATGGAGGGTCAAATACTTCTCTACATGGATATGTAGATTCAGATATGGCAGGTGACTTGGATGGCAGGAGAAGCACCATAGGATATGTATTCACTGTTGGTGAAATAGTGGTTAGCTGGATTTCAAAGTTGTAGAAGGTTGTTGCCTTGTCTACTACAGAGGCAGAATGCATTATAGTCACAGAGGCTAGCAAAGAGATGATATGGATGACACAGTTCATGGAAGAGTTGGAAAAAGAGTAAGAGAGTTGCAGATTATACAGTGATAGTCAGAGTGCAATTCATTTGGCAAAGAATTCAGCCTTTCATTCAAGAACCAAACATATATAGCTTAGATACCACTTCATTAGACAGGTATTGGAGGATGGTGAGTTGAAGCTGGAAAAGATCCATACAGATAAGAACCCTATTGATATGTTAACAAAGCTGGTAACAAAGGAGAAGTTGAATCTTCATTAAACTTTTGTTGGTCTTCAAGATTGAGTTTGAAGATGGAGAAGCTAGAAGATGTTGCTGTACAGGTACAGGTGTAGCTATTTATCTCCAAGTGGGAGATTGTTAAGTTGTGGAGCTAAAAGCTTCACTAGATGAGCGTATGCAAAATTTGCTGGAGTTTAGGGTCACTAACGAAGGTCAAAAATGGACTAGAGGCTGCCGACGTCAGTCATGGATTGGCTGACGTCGGTCATAGGCAGATAGGCAGGGACCAACGTCGATCACATGTGCATCCAGAATGTCTATTTTCGTGGATGAATAGATTGTTTGCATGATTAGTTTAAATATTGGTATTGAGTCTGCGTTTCTATTTTTGGAAGGACTGATTTGAACCTTTGATTAGGAGGTATATCTAATGGTTGAGAATGCATAGCTCGTGATTCCTAATGTTATATAATAGGGATAGATCTTCATAGCTTATTGAACAGTATTGTAGATATTGGACAATACATGTATATGTGAATCAATCCAAGTGTTGGAGTTGGTTGTAATTGAGAGATAACTCTTGAGGGAAAGAGATCTGTACATCTTAGAGGTGTGAGAAATAAGTGTGATTTTCTTCAATTGTATTTCTTTTGTGAAGAGTTTAATACAAGTTTTCGGGTGTTTTCTTGTATCTCTTATTCTTTGTTATTTCTGATTTCTAGTTACTTATTATTCTAGTTTAATTTCATGTTTAGTTGCTTACACAAAGATAATCAATCTTGTTGGTTGATCCCCAACATTGATGACCTACTGGACCAGCTCTATGGTGCGAATTTCTTCACCAAAATTGATCTCAAATATGGTTATCACCAAATTCCCATCGATCCCATTGATGTCTAGAAGACTGTATTCAAATCAAAGGAGGGGATTTTTGAATGTTTGGTTATGCCTTTTGGATTAGCTAATGCACCTGTAACCTTCATGAAGATGATGGATGACATCCTATGAACCTTCACCAAATCATTCATGGTTTTCTACTTAGATGACATACTCATCTATAGCAAAACATGGGAAGAACATTTGTAAGATGTTTATAAGGTGCTTCAAACTCTTCAAGAGCACAAGTTGTATGCAAATCTCGACAAATGCACATTCAAGATGATAATAATTTAGTACCTTGGGTACATTTTGAATGAGGAAGGGGTACATGTTTATCCAAAAAATATTTGGGTTATTTGAGAATTGTCCACACCAAGGACCCTCACAGAGCTTCGCAGCTTTTTGGGTCTTGCAAATTTCTACCGCAGGTTTGTTCTTGGATTTTCACATGTTGCTTGGTCACTAACCCAAGTGACTAAAGGAGGAGCTAAAGCTACATTTCAATGGGGTGAAATACAACAAAGGGAATTTGATAATTTGAAGAATAGACTTTGCTCAACCCCTATTCTTGCCTTGCCATATTTGCATCAACTTTTTGAGTTGATGATAGATGCATCTAAATATGCCGTGGGAGCTGTCATCATGCAACATGGCCATCCTATTGCATATCATAGTGATTTTTTCATTGATATAGTAAGGCAATATCCAAAATATGATAAGGAGATCTATGTCATTGTACAAGCCTATAAATAATGGAAACACTACATCTTAGGAAAAGAGACGGTCATCCACACTGACCACAGAGCATTGGAATTCATCTAGACACAGAGAAAACTATGAAATGAGAGGCACCAAAAGTGGGCCACATATCTTCATCAATTCCACTTGATAATCAAACACAAAAAGGGGAGCTCAAATATAGCTATAGATTATCTGATCTGCCCACCAATTACTGCACTCACAATAGTTCTTGACTTGTGCGGACATGAGACTACCACTTGGGGTGTTCTGTATGAAGCAGATCCTACCTTTGCTAATACATATCAAGTGCTTCAAAAAGGTAAACATGTTTATAATTTCTATTTTTAAGATAATTTCCTCTATCATATGGGGCACATCTATGTTTTAGCTGTAGAGCAACAAAAGATGATATGGGAAGCACACTTTAGTAGGATAGCTAGACACTTTGGTATAGAAAAGACATTGGTAGTTCTTCAAAAACACTTCTACTGACACCATATGTGAAAGGATGTGGAAAGATATTTCAAATCTTGCACCCCATGTGTGATAGCCAAGCCAACAAATAAGAAGCAAGGATTGTACATGCCATTGCTAGAACCAATCAGGCCTTGGGAATCTGTCTCAATGGATTTTCTCTCAGGTTTGCCCACTTCAAAACATGGTAAGGACTATATTTTTGTGGTAGTTGATCATTTTTCAAAAATGGCTATCATGATTGCTTGTAAGAAAAATATATCTACTGAGAAAACTGCTCAACTATATTTTATTCATATATGGCTCCATTTTGGTATCCCCAAGTCCATTGTCTTAGATCGAGATAGCAGGTTCTTGAGCATCTTTTGGTCCACTCTATGGAAGATGATGGATACCAAGCTGATGAAATCCACAACCTTCCATCCACAGACTGATGGTCAAACAGAGGTGGTAAACCACTTGATTTTTCACATGATTTGCATGTATCACTCCAAACATCCACACACATGGGATGAGGGACTTCTTTTCATACAACATGGATACAATTGGGCACTGCACAGCTCGACCAAGCACAGTCCATTCCAAGTATGTTTTGAGTTCCAACCCATGGCACCAATTGATATAGATATTCCATTTTCCACCATGGAATACACACCTCATGAAAGATCTGAGGCAGCAAAAGTAATAAAGTTTATTGAACAAATGCAACACATCCAACAATAAGTTCATGACATCCTGGAGAAGATGAATCAGAAGTATAAGCAACACCATGACAAACATAGGATTACACACCATTTTTCTATGGGTGATAATGTTTGGTTATGGATTTAGAAGGAATGAATTTTAGGCCCACATAGAAAAATTTGGCCTCTACAATATGGGCCCTATACCATCACTACAAAAGTTGGAGAAAATGATTTTGAGTTGAACCTACCAGCCTACCTTGGTTTGCATCTAATATTCAATGTGAAGCTCCTCAAACCATATCATCCACCTCTATTGGACACTTCATTTGTAGTAGAACAACTAGACATTGATGAGCTTGATCCACAAAGTTTTTCTCTAGTAAAATAGGATCAGATTGTGGACACCTAGATGAAGACAACAAGAGCATGCTCTATTCTGCTTTATTGAGTGGTCAAAAGGGGCCAGCTTAGCCACCAAATTGAGTGGCTCAAAGAGAATCAAATCAAGACACAACTACCACACCTGATGAGGAACATTGATGTAATGGGGACCATTTATTTTCAATGAGGGAGGTGTTAGGTTGTGGAGCTAAAAGCTTCAATGATGCAAACAGGAGAGGAGGTTGCTAAAGGTTGCTGAGTTGCAGAGCAATCGACACTGATTTGATCAGCCGACGTTGGTAGGATTAGTGAAGAGAAGCAACCGATGTCGGTCAGGGATCGGCTGAAGTCGGTCACCTCTAGGTAAACAGGGACCGACGTTGGTCACTTGTGCAGTTCAAAACTACAAGTTTTACATGTAGTTAGTTAACAAACCAAGTGTTTGCATGTCAAGAGCCAAATTTAGACTCGAAGCTACAGATCTAATTATTGTAATTAGATGTCTAATTATTGTTTGCATGAGATCTATTTAAGAGACTCATTGGTTGTATTGTAAAGTGTTCTAGTTTTAGTTGAGCAAAGTTAGCTCCTTATGTTTGTGAGGTGAGCAAGGGTGTTCCTCCTAGTTCCACAGTAGTACCAAGGTGGGTGCTGGTTTTAGAGAGTCAGCAAGATTCTTCAGGGGTGTAGGATCTTGGTCATCAAGTGTGCATGGCTACTTTAGGAGATCTACATGGGTAATTAAGATCATTGATCTGTAGGTGTATGTGTGTGCAAGGTCTAAGGTTCACAGGTGTGTAGAACCAGATTGATTTGCAGGTGTGTAAGATCAGATAGGACAGCAACACAATAGGGAGCAGGATCATGCAGGATCTACTTGGAGTACAGTGTGTACTCAAAAAGAGAGCAAAGAGGAAGGCAAGGAAGATCCTTCCATAAGTAAGGTCTGTTGGGTTGTAGGTTGTTGTAGTTTAGGGGAGATCTACTTGAAGTACGTTTGTGTACTTGTGGAGTGCGTGGAGCACTGGAGAACTGGTAGTAGTGGATACTAGCTGGTTGGAGGTGAACACCAACTCTGTGTTTGAGTTGTGTGTTGGGACCTAAGAGAGATAGCTTTGAGGGAAGATTTACTGTTTATGCCCTAGAGGTGTGGGAGCCCTAGAGGTGTGTAAGGAAGAAGAACTGTGGCAATCTTCTTTGTTGTATTTCTTTCTGGAAGAGTTTTAATACAAGTTGTGTATTGTCTCTCATATTTTGTGTTATTTTTGAATTTTAGTTACTTGTGTATTCTAGTTAATTTTTGCATATTAAGTTGCTTGGTAATCAATTGTGTACTTCCGTTATTTTCCCAACAAGTGGTATCAGAGCCTGGTCGCAGGTTCAAGAGTCTGATACCAACAAGTGGTATCAGAGCTAAGGTTGCAGGGAGCAGGTTTTGTGTTTGGTTACAAGTCACTTTCAGGAGTTTTTGATTGAGTGAGAGTAGAGCAATGGCAGATGAAAGTAAGCTAAGAATGGAGGAATTGAAAAGCACGAATGGTTACTTACGGTCCTATGGAAAGAAAGAGCAGGGAAAAGAATATTGTTGGTTGGTAGCAGATCAGCATGAAGGAACTGAAGATGCAGATGTTGTAGGTGATGTTGCATAGGATGCTCTGAGAGGTTTCTTGGATAAAGTTGAATCTTAGATAATAGATTCTGTTGCCTCTTTCCATGTAGCCCCAGGTAGAGGAGCTGGTGAGCCTTGCCAAAGAATTGGCAAAGGGGAAGTGAAGCTGAAATTGTAGGCGGCCAACACATGGGTGTTGAAGAAGGTCATGCAGGTCCCAGGCTTGGAGATGTGGCTAATTTCTTCAGGAAAGTTGGGTGATGAGAGATGCACAAGAACTCTCATAGTGGATGCACTTGAATTAGCTGGTGGTAAGAAAGTAGGTACCCTTTATCTACTTGCTTATATTACTGATTCTTCTTCTGTTGCAGAGACATGGCTTTGTAGGCTTGGTCACATGAGCAAGAAGGAGATGCATGTTCTTAAGTGGAAGACAGATATATTTGATAGGCTTAAGAACTGGAAAGCCTTGGTGTTCTTAGAGGAGATGACAGACAGAGACCATTGGATGGTGTTGGATACTTCTGAGCAGGGCAGTTTGGACATGGGTTTTGATTCAAAGGAGCTTGTGGGTAAAAAGTCATCACTCACAGGTGAACACAGGTACCGGCGTCGGTCAAGAGGAACTGGCGTCAAATAGATAGGTGCCGATGTTGGTCATGTGTAGACTGAAGCCAGTGATGTCAGGTAGGGTAAGACTGACGTCGGTTAGGAGGACCGACATCGGCAATAGAGACACCAATTTCGGCAAGGTTGGTAGTCAGGACAGGTGCATGGAACCGACGTCAGTTGGATGTAGACTGTGTGGTGATTGAGGTCGGTCACTGTAATAGATTTTGGGCAGATAGCAAGCTATCAAGGAGTCTCAAACGCCCATATGAAGGACTGAAGGTAGTAAGTAAGCCTCAAATTCATTGTTCCTCTTCTTTATACTAGTTGCTGACTGTAGAGTAGGAAGGATCCAAGAAACAGTGGGAGCATGGCAGGATTATGATGCAGAACCAAGCAGAGACTTGGTAGGGTTACCAGCGAGTATGAAAGCACAGAGACGAATGGATACCTTAGTTGAAGAATAGAGTGAACGGACACGTGAGATGGAAGACCAGGTCATATGGTCTTGAGGAAGCTACAGGATAGTGGTACAGGTTTGACAGGTGGATGACAAAGCATGGCTTTAGTCAATGTCAAGGTAACTACTGTGGTTTGTCTTACCAGGGGGATGATGGTCATGACATTATCCTGTTACTGTATGTGGATGGTATGTTTGCTAGTAGGTTTGTACATATAGGGTTTTGCTGAGCTAAGGGTAAGATTAGTTCAGTGGTTTGCCATGAAGAATTTGTAGCAGTGAAATTCTTTGGCATGAGAGACATGGAGATCACAGGTTGATTTTTGTCTCTAGTGGGAGCTGATGTGAATCAAGTGTTGGCAAGGTTCATTATGCAGGATGCAGAACTAGAGCACACTAAGGGCTGGATAGTTCAGTGTCTAAAATCACATGAGGTCTGGTATAGACCTAAGTTTGCCCAAGCAGTGAGTGCTATCAGAAAGTTTGGAGCCGATCCGGGAAAGAAGCACTAGAGGGCAGTTCAGTGGATTCTCAGGTATTTGAGAGGGACTAACAGCAGGTCGACATGCTATGCAGGGTCAAGTTCTTTTTCTACATGTGTTTGTAGATGCAGATGTGGTAGGTTACTTGGATGACAGGAGGTGCACCACAGGATGTGTGGTGGTTGGTCTTCAGGATTCATCTTGAAGAGGGATACAAGCCAGGAAATAGATCAGATGGAGTACAGGTACAGGTATAGTGCAAATGTTTATCTCCAAGTGGGAGATTGTTAGGTTGTGGAGCTAAAAGCTTCACTGATGCAAATAGGAGAGGAGGTTGATGAAGGTTGCTGAGTTGTAGAGCAACTGGCATCGGTCTGATCAGCCGATGTCGATAGGATTAGTGAAGAGAAGTAACTAACGTCGGTCAGGGATCAACCGACGTCGGTCACCTCTAGGTAGACAGGGACTGACGTCGGTTCTCTATGTGGTTCAGAACTACAAGTTTTATGGGCAGTTAGTTAATGAACCAAGTGTTTGCATGTCAAGAGCCAAATTTAGACTGGAAGCTACGGATCTAATTATTGTAATTAGATGTCTAATTATTGTTTGCATGAGATCTATTTAAGAAACTCATTGGTTGTATTGTAAAGTGTTCTAGTTTGAGTTGAGCAAAGTTAGCTCCTTCTATTTGTGAGGTGAGCAAGGGTGTTCCTCCTAGTTCCACAGTAGTACCAAGGTGGGTGCTGGTTTTGGAGAGTCAGCAAGATTCTTCAAGGGTGTAGGATCTTGGTCATCAGGTGTGCATGGCTAATTTAGGAGATCTACATGGGTAAGTAAGATCATTGATATGCAGGTGTATGTGTGTGCAAGGTCTAAGGTTCACAGGTGTGTAGAACTATATTGATTTGAAGGTGTGCAAGATCAGATAGGATAGCAACACAACAGGGAGCAGGATCAGGCAGGATCTACTTGGAGTACAGCGTGTACTCAGAAAGAGAGCAAAGAGGAAGGCAAAGAAGATTCTTCCATAAGTAAGGTCTGTTGGGTTGCAGGTTTTTGTAGTTTAGGGGAGATCTACTTGAAGTACATTTGTGTTCTTGTAGAGTGCATGGAGCACTTGTGGTGTGCGTGGAGCACTGGAGAACTGGCAGTAGTGGATACTAGCTGGTTGGAGGTGAACACCAACTCTGTGTTTGAGTTGTGTGTTGGGACCTAAGAGAGAGAGCTTTGAGAGAAGATTTACTGTTTATGCCCTAGAGGTGTGGGAGCCCTAGAGGTGTGTAAGGAAGAAGAACTGTGGCAATATTCTTTGTTGTATTTCCTTCTGGAAGAGTTTTAATACAAGTTGTGTATTGTCTCTCATATTCTATGTTATTTCTAAATTCTAGTTACTTGTGTATTCTAGTTAATTTTTGCATATTAATTTGCTTGGTAATCAATTGTGTGCTTCTATTATTTTCCCAACAGGAGGAATGATCCAGGCAACAATTTAGGCAATAACTCGGGTGACAGTTCCACCCCAATTGATGATGGAACTTCTGGGAGCCATAACTTTTGCACCGTAGCTCCAATTGACTCGTCGTTTGAACCGTTGGAAAGATAATAATGAGGAGAATGTCATGATATGGCATGGATATTTTATTGATGAATTTTGGCCCCCAAAAACCCAACATAAGTGCCCCAAATTTTAATTTTAGTAGTGTAGTCTAAAAATAGTAAGTTTCTAAAAATAGTAATTCCTCAAATTCTATATTGTTTTAAATATTGGAAGTCAAACCACTTAATCTCCCTTGAGATTGGTGACCTTCCACATCCTTCCCATACTTTCAAAAAAATTATAAATGAAGAGGTAACCCAAAATGTGAAGACAGACATCTCTTCCCAGAGATAAGCATATAATTGTATTGCGATCTTGAGTAATACTACATCTCTTCTCAGAGAATTCATTGTTACTGTGTTATTTCTATGTTATTGAAATATTTATAAACCAAAACTTCTAAGTTTTGGATCAGTGGTATAAGAGTGGTTTGTCTTGAGAGTGTATGATCCTGAAGATGAATTCAGACTATAAGAAGCTTGGGTGGGAAATAACAGAGCTTCTAAACTTTCCACCTGTTTGCTCCAAAAGAATTCAAATGGTGGATGACACCGAGACATCTAATACTTTTAAGGAAATGGTGAATGAAGCCCTCTAATGGCAATAAGCATAGATGCTGCAATAATTTGACCAAATTTTGTAAACACTCCCAATGGGAAATTTTGGCTTTATAGCTACACTTCTTGGCTCTTCATCTAGGGAACGTCCTTTCAGTGCCCCAACACCATTCAAGGTTTAGGTAAATTTTGATATTCCTACATTTGAAAGAAAAATCAATGTTGATGCAGTAGAAAATTGGTTAGATCAATTGTCTTCCTACTTCTCTGTAAATAAGTTCACCGATGGAGAAAAGATTACTTTTTCTCTTTTGAAAGCATCATTGCCCATGAAAAACTGGTGGGAAGTGTACAAAAAGAGGTTCAATATAGATGACATTGGCCTTGAGGTAGAACCTACCTGGGATGATTTCATGGAAGTAGTGAAAGAAGAATAATATCCCATCAGAGCATATGATGATTTGTACATATAGTGGCAACAACTTTGCCAAGGTAAGGACCAATCTATTCAAGATTACATAGACATTTTTCATTCTTTGTCTGCAAGATTGGGCATCCAAGAAAGTGAGAAACATAAGAATCTCAAATATCATGGTGGACTACAATGGTACATATAGGGGGAAATGGAACTCTTCAATTTGGAAACCCTCGATGAGGAATATAAATTCATAGTAAAGATTGAGCAGAAGCATGGCAGAAAGAATATGAAGAGTCAACCCTCAAAATAGAAAAGTGATAAGGAAGGTCAAACACGAGGCCAAAATTGGAAGCAAAAGGAGTTTCAAGATAAGAAACCCCAGAAGGGGAAGGTTAGAAAATGGTGTGAATACCACAAAATTGGAACTCACTCTAAAGAAGAATGTTGAGCCATCAAGTCACTACTTTCTGAGTCACAATACTCGACATCTACTACTCTGCCTCATACACAACCCACAGTCAAAGAGGATGAAGAAGAAATTGTAGATGCTAAGCCTGACACCATCGTCACTTCATCATAGACCCATGAAGAAAGACCAGATGACAAGGAAAGATTGTTTCACTCCAAATTATGGGTAAAAGGTAAGCCTCTATATTTCATTCTTGATAGTGGGAGTCAAAAGAATTTAATCTCCACTAAAGTTGTGAAAAGTCTAAATCTATCCATGAAGCCTCATCTAAAGCCCTACATTATTGGATGGTTAAGCCCAAGGAGAGACCTATGTGTCACCCATTAGTGTCTTCTTTCATATGTAATAAAGCCATTCCAAAATGAAGTCTTGTGTGATGTGGTCAATCTAGATGTTTGTGATGTACTCTTTGGTCAGTTGTTCATGTATGAGCAACATGGCATCTATGAATCATGAACCCAAAGAATCACCCTCACTCTTGGAACATGGTGCTATAGGGTACTAGAGGTACCACCTCTCACATTTGTCTCCCTGATCAGTGCTAAGCAATGTAAGAGATTGGTGGAGAAGACAAAGCAATTTGTTCTCATGGTGGTCAAACCACAAAAATCCAAGAAGGCTGATGTTACAGTCCTAACTACACAATCAACACAACAACAAAAGTAGATAGGATGAATCATAAGAGAATATGATGACTTATTCAAGTCACCCACAAGAGTTCCACTGCATTTCTAGGTAAAACATTCTATCGATTTGATCCTAGGATCACCTTTGCCTAATAGTCCTGTGTATCATAGATTAGTTTTGGAGAATGATTAGATAAAAAGACATATTCAATAATTGATCTAAAAGGGTCACATCAGGGAAAGCTCTTCACCCTATGGTAGCCCAATTGTCTTGGCATCGAAAAAAGATGGAACATAGAGGCTTTACATTGACTATCAAGCCCTAAATAAAATCTTTGTGAAGAATCGCTACCCTCTCCCCAGGATTGATGACCTACTGGACCAGCTCTGTGATGTGAAGTTCTTCACCAAAATTGATCGCAAATTTGGTTATCACCAAATTCCCATTGATCCCACTGATGTCTGGAAGACTGCATTCAAATCTAAGGAGGGGCTCTTTGAATGGTTGGTTATGCCTTTTGGCTTAACTAATGCACCTAAAATCTTCATGAAGATGATGGATGACATCCTACAACCCTTCACTAACTCATTCATGGTTGTCTACTTAGATGACATACTCATCTATATCTGAATATGGGAAGAACATTTGCAACATGTTTGTAAGGTGCTTCAAACTCTTCGAGAGCACAATTTGTATGCAAATCTTTGCAAATGCACATTCGGGATGACAATAATTCAATACCCTGGGTATGTTGTGAATGAGGAAGGGGTCCATGTTGATCCAGAAAATATTCAAGTTATTCAAGAATGGCCCACACCAAGGACCCTCATAGAGCTTCATAGCTTTTTGGGTCTTGAAAATTTCTACCATAGGTTTGTTCTTGGATTTTCACATGTTGCTTGGTCACTAACCCAAGTGAATAAAGGAGGAGATAAAGCTACATTTTAGTGAGGTGAAATACAACAAAGATCATTTGAGAATTTGAAGAATAGACTTTGCTCAGCCCCTGTTCTTGCCTTGCCAGATTTGCATGAAGCTTTTGAGTTGATGATAGATGCATTTGAATATGCCATGGGAGTTATCATCATGCAACATGGCCATCCTATTGCATATCCTAGTGAAACTTTCACTGATACAATTAGGAAATATCCATCATATGATAAGGAGCTCTATGCTATTGTGCAAGCCTACAAATAATGGAAACACTACATCTTGGGGAAAGAGATGATCATCCACACTGACCATAGACCATTGGAATTCATCTAGACAGATAAAACTATGAAATGAGAGGCACCAAAAGTGGGCCACATATCTTTAGCAATTCCACCTGATAATCAAACACAAAAAGGGGAGCTCAAATACAATTGTAGATTATATAAGCTGCCCACCAATTACTGCACTCACAATAGTTCTTGACTTGTGCAGACATGAGACTGCCACTTGGGGTGCTTTGTATGAAGCAGATCCTATCTTTTCTGATACATATCAAGTGCTTCAAAAAGGTAAACATGTTTCTAATTTATATTTGCAATATAATGTCCTCTGTCATATGGGGCACATCTATGTTCCAACTGCAGAGCAACAAAATATGATATGGGAAGCACACTTCAGTAAGACAACTGGACACTTTGGTATAGAAAAGACATTGGTAGTTCTTCAAAAACACTTCTAATTACCCCATATGTGAAAGGATGTGGAAATATATCTCAAATCTTGCACCCCATGTGTGATATCCAAGCCAACAAATAAGAAGCAAGGATTGTACATGCCATTGCCAGAACCAACTAAGCCTTGGGAATCCATCTTAATGGATTTTCTCTTAGGTTTGCCCACTTCAAAACATGGTAAGGACTATATTTTGTGGTAGTTGATCATTTTTCAAAAATGGCTATCATGATTTCTTGTAATAATAATATATCTACTGAGGAAACTACTCAACTATATTTTAGTCATGTATGGCTCCATTTTGGTCTCCCTAAGTCCATTGTCTCAGATCAAGATAGCAGGTTCTTGAGCATCTTCTGGTCCACTCTATGGAAGATGATAGATACCAAGCTGATGAAGTCCACAGCCTTCCATCCATAGATTGATGGTCAGACAGAGGTGGTAAACCACTTGATTGTTCACATGATTCAAATATATCACTCCAAACATCCATGCACATGGGATGAGGGACTTCTTTTCATACAACATAGATACAATCAGGCGTTGCACAGTTAGACCAAGTACAGTCCATTCCAAGTATGTTTTGGGTTCTAACCCATGGCACTAATTGATAGATTTATTCCATTTTCCACCATGGAATACACACCTCATGGAAGATTTGAGGTAGAAAAAGAAACAAATTTTATTGAACAAATGCAACACACCTAGCAACAAGTTCATGACATCTTGGAGAAGATGAATCAGAAGTATAAGCAACACCATGACAAACATAAGATTGCACACTATTTTGTTGTGGGTGACAAGGTTTGGTTACAGATTCAGAAGGAATGACCCACACAAAAAAAATTGGCCTCTACGATATGGTCCCTACACCATCACCAAAAAAGTTGGAGAAAATGCTTTTGAGTTGAACCTACCAGCCTACCTTGGTTTGCATCCAATATTCAATGTGGAGCTCCTTAAACCATATCATCCACCTCTATTAGACACTTCAGTTGTATCAAAACAATTAGACATTGATGAGCTTGATCCATAGAGTTTTTCTCCAGTAGAAGATGGTTAGATTGTGGACACCTAGATGAAGACAACAAGAGGACACTCTATTTCGCTTTATCGAATGGTCAAAAGGGGCTAGCTTAGCCACCAAGGTGAGTGGCTCACAGAGAATCAAATCAAAACAAAACTACCACACCTGATGAGGAACATTGATGTAATGGGGACCATTTATTTTCAAGGAGGGAGGAATGATCTGGGCAACAATTTAGGTGATAATTCGAGTGATAGTTGCACCCCAATTGATGACGAAACTTCTGGAAGCCATAACTTTTGCACCGTAGCTCCAATTGACTCACCATTTAAACCGTTGGAAAGCTAAGAATGAGGATAATGTCATGAGATGGCATGGATATTTTCTTGATGAATTTTGACCCCCAAAAACCCAACATAAGTGCCCCAAATTTCAATTTTAGTAGTGTAGTCTAAAAATAGTAAGTTTCTAAAAATAGTAATTCCTCAAATTTTGTATTGTTTTAAATCTTGGAAGTCAAAAAAATTAATATCCCTTGAGATTAGTGACCTTCCACATCCTCCCAATTCTTTCAAAATTTGTATAAATGAAGAGGTAACCTGAAATGTGAAGACATACATCTCTTCCCAGAGATAAGCATATAATTATATTGCGATCTTGAGTAATACTACATCTCTTCTCAGAGAATTCATTGTTATTATGTTATTTCTATGTTCTTGAAATATTTATCAACCAAAAATTTTGATTTTTGGATCAATCATAGCTTATGCATCGATCAAAAAAACTTGGAAAGAAGTCAACATGGACAAAAGAGGGTCAAATGGCTTTAGCACACTTGGGAGTGCCATGGACATGGACATGAGCTATTGATGTTTGATGGAGAAGGGTGTTTAATGGTTACATCTTAGAGTACACCATAACAACTTATTCCTAGCTATAAGAAGTTATGTTTCAATTTTTCTAAGAACCACATGGCTGGTATCTCAAACATTTTCCACTAGAGGTGAAGAAATTGTTTATTGACTCTGGACTTGATGTTTTTCCCATGGAAGGATAAAATCTCTCTTTCATGAGTAACATGGTTGGTATGGGAATGTAAGGGTATTTATGAAGGATAGTTGATTTAAAATGGTAGCCAATCAGTAGGAATTATGGAAGCATAAATATGATGAAGCTCAATGAAGGATTATAGGTGGAAGTGATATAAAAAGTGGATGAGAGGACTCATGAAGTGTTGTCATGATCTAAAATCAAGTGAAAAAGCACAAGGACCCTCTAACTTTCAAACCATAACCAATTCCAAATCTAGTGTGTGTGAGTGAAACAAGTTAGGTAATGGAGATTGAAAAACTTGAATTAAACCAGTCTAGTTCCCCAACCATAGTGTGAACACATGCTTTTGAGCTAGATGAACTAATTATACACAACTGAGATACAAATAACATAGAATCATAAAATGATCCTATAAGATAACCTTTAATTGAGCATGTTGTAGACACTAGTATAATGACTATTTTTTATCCTTTACAAGATGCATTCATGGCCAAACTTGATATGCCTAGTTAACCTAGCATAAATAGTGGGTAAAGTACTAGTCTAAACATAGTGAATCAACCTACTTTAGGGCCCAACATCTCAGGTGTTTTTTCTATAGCTAGAGGTATGAGAGGAGTATTAGGTGCTAGTTTGCCTGGTAAACTAGGAGGTTGTGCAAGAGGAATCAGTGGACTTCCCCTAAGGAATCAGAGGACTTAGAAGTTTTTAGTAGCCACCATTACAATCATCTCAACTACCTACTATGTATTATGAATGACACTTCATTTTATAGAATACCAAGGTGTGGATAATGCCATAGATCATGTTTAACAGTATGAACTTATTTGGAGATCATGAGGCATAACCTCCTCTAAGTGAAAAACTACATAATTTGTAACCACAATCCTGGAGTGAGTGCACTAGTGGTATATGAAATATGATCCACAATAATCAGTAGTTGATTATGAATAGTTTAAGACAACATTCCTCTAGGATTTGATATTTTGGAGTTTGAGCAACAAATTATTATTATACTAAAAGATATAAACAAGAACTAACTAAGAGCCTGCACGAGTATGATGCACAATTCAATACACTCACATCTAAGCTTTCATTGATATTAATGCTTCTCATCATGCTCAAAGGTTTGTTGAAGGTTTGTTTTTTTCCTTCATATGAACATTGTCTCATAGAACCTTTACCATCCTACACAAGGCCTTGGAAGTTGCCCTTCATGCCAAAGCTATTATAAGTATTGACACAAGAATTATTCCTTTTATAAAATCTCAAATCACTTAAATGTCATCCCAATTATAAAATCTAACTTTACATCGTTCTCATGACACTCGTAGTGGCCTATGGTGTGTTGATTGTGAGTATGATGGCCATAATAGAAACAATTATCCTTGTAATGCTATATGCATTATACTTAAGCAATCATGTGAGATATACCAAGATGAACATTATTTTCGATCTTGTACCTTGTTATAACAATCCATGCAATTAAAAGTCTCCAACTACTATAAGATATGTGATGCATATATCCATGACACTAATGATTACCATACTATCAATGATATTCATAAGGCATACATACATGATACACATCAGGATTCTATTTCCAATAATTAAGATAATGGTGGTTATCAAAAGTGAGGCTAAGGTTGAGGATGAGGAGGTGGACATTTCCCACCATGGACATGCTATAAATGTGGTTCTTCAGACCACTACTAGTAAGACTATCCACTCTATCCAACATGTGATTTTTATAAAAATGAGCACTGTTTGGAGGAATATCATGATTTGTACATGGCTATCACACAAAAAAATGAATGAGATGGGTGCCAATATGATATGCATTTAGAATCCACACTAGAAACCATGATCTATCACTCCAATGGCCCAACAATTAAACATTACAATGTATAGTGGTGGATAGTACCAATCTACATCCACTCCACCTATTGAAAAGGTATAATGTGAAGAGCCTCATGAAACTTGATATATTGATGTTCAATAATAGTTTGAAGTGCTCCAAGATACTATGAATTTGGTAAGGCAATTATAAGGTGAGATATAATTGCTTAAATTTTTTGATGTTGCTCAATGTGTTGATATACAGAAGGCCACAACTCCTCAAGATGCAGTGTAGGATAACTTTCAAGAGATTTACAAGCACTTATTGGATGAAAATATTGTACCCATATGTAATTGGATTAAGCAACATATTTCAATTCCTACTGAGGATCATTGATTAAATCATGCTCAATGACAAGATACTTTAATTCCTCCTAGCTTACAAGAAGACAAAGAAATATTGGTGAACGTTGTCATTGATGGATAGGTGATCCAGGACATTCTAGTCGACAATAGTGCTAAGGTCAATGCCCCCACAAATGATACATGGAAAAATATGGATATCTTGGCCTTATAACCTTCACCTCATTTATTTTTCATGGCCAATAAGACCCATGCTCTACTGATTGACATTCTTAAAAATACCATTATGGATATTCTCAAGGTACCTTTCAAAGCTGATTTTAAAGTTATAGAGTTGGTTGAAGTTGATGGAATTCAAGACCTATTAGTTCATCCTTGGTGTTATACTAACAATGCTAATCTAAGCTTCAAGAAGAGATATATCAGATTTGAAAATATTGATTAGCGCATCGTCATCCTATTAGAGAAAGCACATGGACCCCCATATATTGAACCTATTAATGTTGATGAGGATATTGATCACATATATAATGTCATAGATCAAGGCAATAAACATCATGATCCTACCCAAAATGGCATCCTACCATGGAGGGATGTATAATATCTCTTTGATACTACAAGTAATGCCTATGATTATTGGTCACTAGGTGACTACAACCTTACCAAGAGAGTATGTGGTACCATCGATAGTCATGAAGACACTCGATGAAAGTTTAATAAGCACCATAGGTTTGTATGTTTTATCATGGGGCAACTCATGCATGGACCAATTATGGATACACATCTTGAAAGGATAGAAGAAGTTCCATGGTTCCATGGGCAAATGGAAGTTTGTGAATTCATCTAATGACTATAGGCCTTCTATGAATCTGATGCTAATCATGTGCGATCACTTGTTCACATTCTTGATGGCACAATGGTAAGGTGATGGTAAACTCATCATGATCATCTCCTTCATTGGGACTAAGTACATTCTACCTTACATCATCTATTTCATCATGACAACCACATACGAGGCACTATCATCTATAATTAAAGTAGAGCATTAGAACCTCACCTAGAGGCATATGAGGCAATGTGGTTAGCTGATGAAACTTTCCTACCATAATATTTATGGTTTCATGTATTTTATGTCACTTTTCAAACCTAGGCTAGACCTTGGTATGTTCATGATGAGTGCCATCTAGGTACCCATTTTTGGCACCTAATTAAGGATAATATGGTTTTGATGTTATCTTACTCATCTCTAAGGATGAATTTGTGCCTTACACTGCAAGAGATGTGTGAAACAATCATTTATGATCCTAGTCCTATTGAAGACCAGATACAAAGTATACATGGTGTACTAAAAGAAGGATTGACTATTTTTAATGATCCTATTGATCATACATCTTATTTCAAATAAAACCTATAATCAATCATGAACTCTGAGAAGAAATTCAAAAAGGTAAGCAAAAGGTTGTGTTCTAAGTTGATGAAGGTAAAAGATTTACACCGCCTGACCCATCAACTAATAATTGGGATATACACATATAATATGGAATTATAAATGTTCAAGACATAATTCTAGATACATAACACCCTTATTTGTAACCAATTCAAACCATTCAACAAAACATTGGCATAGAGGATTGACTAAAGATGGCTATTGTAGGGAATTAGTGGTTTGATACTGAGATCTCCAAAGTGTTCAAGATGTGAAAGAATATCAAGATGTTTTCCCTAATAATTATAGTGAGATGAAGGGTGTTCACTCATCTTTGGGTAAAATGCATATCAAATGAGTTGAAGGTGCTCTCCCAGTCAAGAAATAACCTTATCAAATGAATCCAAATTTATGTGCATGGGTTAAATAATAAATTGATAATATGTTGTGTGTAGGAGTTAGTAATCCTATCAATGAGTCTAAGTGGGTTAGCCCTATGGTGATAAGTATTAAAAAATATGGACGCATTAGGATTTGTATAGATTATAAGTTAATTAATGTAGCTTAAATTAATGATCCTTTCTTGACATCATTCACTAAATAAATCCTTGAAGGTATCACCGTATGTGAAATCTATAGCTTCATAGATGGTTTTTATGGGTACCATCAGGTCCAAATCATAAGGGAGGATATGCATAAGACTACATTTGCTACAGATTTGGGGTCTTTTGCATCTACCATCATGTCATTTGGGTTAATGAATGTGACCATTATATTCTCTAGAATGGTCATTGATGCCTTTAAAGACTTTATCCATAAGTTCCTTTAGGTTTATTTGAATGATTGAATATTATATGTCTTGGTTAAATACCATTATTATAATATTTAGATTATGCTTGAGCACTATAGGATGCTTCAAATTTATCGACACTTGAAAAAGTGTCTTTTTGCTACTCCCTAAGGTGTTCTCTTTAGTCACATTATTTGATGAGATTTACTTCTAGTGGACCCCGTTAAGATTGTTGTCATCCTCCATCTACCAATGCCAACTACCTAATGAGAGATTCATGCTTTTCTAGGTCACATTAGATGCTATGGTAAATTTATCTAGGGGTATGTAAAGATTGTAGCCCCTATAGAGGAGCTCATGAAACATAACGAACATTTCATTTGGACCCACTCATCCCAATAAGCTTTTGTAGTCGTAAAGGATAATCTTATCATTGCATCAATTATCTAGTTCTTCAATTGGATTAAACCATTCCATGTCCATGTCAATGCTTCTAACATGGTAGTCAATGTAATACTTGCTCAACCTGGTGAGGGTAATCTAAATCAACCTATTTACTTTTCAAGTAGAAAGATTACTTTGGCCAAAAGGAACTATACCACCACAAAGTGCAAGGTAAATTCTATGGTATATGTTCTTCAAAATTTATAAAAATATCTATTGGCCACTCCTTTTATTTTCTTCACAGACCATGAAGCATTTAAGTATCTAGTTAACAAACCTATTTTGTCTTGTCAAATTTGTCATTAGGTCATATTATTCCAAGAGTTTCAATTCTATCTCATGATAAATATTGATAAGATTAATTATGGTATTGAGCATCTCTCAAGAATTAATTTTGGTGAATTGGCATGCACTGTTGAGAACAACCTACCTGACATGCAATTATTTCATGTGTTTTACGTTCTTAAGGAGTTAGAGGACATAATAACATTTTTAACTACTAGATCAGCTCCATCTCATTTAATTATGTAGGTTAATAAGAAACTAGCTATTTATATTGCTCATTGTTAGCTCATTAGAAGAGACCTATATAAGCTTAGTTCAGATGAAGTCCTTTAACGGTGCATTAGGAAACACAAACTCACTGATGTGATCTTTGAAGTCCATGAAGGTATTTCTCAAGGACATTATGCTAAAGAGGCTATTGCACATAAAGTTTTGTTATTTAGTTTATGGTGGCCTATGCTTTTTCAATATGCAAATATTTATGCACATCAATGTGATATTTGCCAACATGTGGGGAAACCCAATCAATGGGATGCAATGACAATGCATCCTATTCTATCACATAAACCTTTTGATAAATGGGCCATTGACCTTTTTTGCCCTATCAACCCTATAAGATGACATATAATTTTATGCTATATTATCACAACTTGTTATCTCACCCACTGGGTTGAAGTTATGCCAACCTGGGATTGTACTATAGTTACTATAATGTGATTTATCTAGGAAAATATTATTACAAGGTTTATTTATCCATTAAATTTTACTAGCTACTATGGTACTCACTTCCTCAATGAGACTATTTGAGTATTGCTAGCTAAATACATGATTACTCACCACAAGACCACACCATATCATCCCTAGGAAAATGACATTACTAATACATTCAATAAAATATTAGGCATAACCCTAACAAAGATATGTAATATTGGATGCACTAACTGGGATGATTGGATGTCTATAGTTCTTTAGGCCTTTCAAACAACTTACAAGTGCCTCAACAAAAGTACACCATTTAATCTTATGTTAGGCACTGAGGCATTTCTTCCCATATAGTTCTTGGTTCCCTCTCTTTGCATTATGCATGTTGGCCAGCTAAATGATGGACCATCCTTGAAAGCATGCTTAGATGCCTTAATACAACTAGATGAAGCTCATTTTCTTGCTTATTAGAGTTAGGATGTAGATAAATGTAAATAGAAGGTGTGGTATGATCACCATGTCAAGTATAATACTTTTAAACTTAGAATGCAAGTCTTACTCTATGAATCTAAGTTCACACACCATTCTAGGAAGCTTCATGTTGACTGGGCTGGTATCTTTATTGTTCACAATATTCATCCTACATGCATGTGTCATTTGAAATTATTGGATGGCCAATTTCTTCCTAGTCATTATAATGGTAGTCGATTTCATCTATATTTTCTAATTAAATCTTTCTTAATTATACTAATAAAATGTCTACCATTAGTTTAGGATTTCTTGTTTTCAATAAAGTGTTGCCTTAGTTGTGTGCCCTTTTTTTAATTTTGTATTCATTTATAACTTGATACTTATACTCTTGTGGAGGGTCATGAAGCATAATTAGTGTGGGATAAGGGGTGTTACATGTATAAGGTATCAAGATATGTTTTATAATGATACACATGGATGCAAAAACATGCAAGGAAAGGTGTATAAGGATAAAGGATATGCAGGATGTGGTGTGTAACCATAAGCTCACCTAGGTAAATAAGGATTCCCACCTTTGGTGTAAATATTCCCTTGGTATGAATATTCAAATTCTCTTATAGTTATCATACACTTTGAGAAAATCATAGGATAAGACATGCCATTTATACATCTAAGTAGTGGTAATGAACAGTGTGATAACATCACGTCATGGTAATATCGTTGGTTAAATTTACTACATGAAGTGATGGTCAAAGAGAGTGGGGTTTTAAATGCAAGTTAAAACCTATAAAAAGACATAAAGTGGTTCATTTCACATTTTACCATTTTTACGATTATGAATTTTTGGAGTCAAAGAGTAAACAAAAAAATCAATAAATTCCAATCAAGTGCAGAGTACTTATTTTTAGTTGCTTCTTGATCATTGAAAGTGTGTTTTAGCTAAAATGAATAGCTAGAACAAGATAGACTGAAAGAATGTGAAGGATTTCTTAAGTTTCAAGTTGCATAGGTGGACATATTTCATAGCTAATGTCAAAGTAAGAGAGATAAAACACCTACATCAGTAGAAACATATTTCCTAGGGAACATGGATGGCTACACCTCAACCTTCAAGCTTGAAGAAGGGTGATGTGGCCTAAGAAAAAGGCCGAATGAAGTAAACCACTACCAGCCAATCTAGAAGAATAACAGCTAAGTGTTGGTGAGGAAATAATGTTAATAAGGGAGGAAAAATCTAAAGAACAAGGTGAGTATGTGGAAGGAAAAGGAATAGGTATGGTGCACCAAACCAAGAAGAAAGCTTAAGTGCCTCTACTTGATAAATAAGGAGATACAATGCTTGGAGATGGTGATGTAAGCAAAAGAATAGGTATCTAATGTGCCCACTTGAATTATCTTTGATTACAACCATTGACAACTTGAAAATGAGTTTGAACTACAAAATGATTACAGAGTCAAGCACCAAAACACCAGGAGTGAATTAGTCTATGACTTGAAGATATTTAATGCCTTGGATTATACAAGCCTTTTTTAGTTGTTCAACCTCCCCTACTTTGGAAAAAGTATAGAGGTGGTCAAGTTTTTAATTTTGTGTGTGCATGAGGAGTATATCTACTTTGTTAGGCACTGAATGAAAATCATGGCTAAAATAATTAGCAAAGTATCAAGGTTGTAGTGATCTGGCATAGACCTTGAATTTAATTTAGAGCACTTGACAAAGATAGAAAATATATCCATGACATTAGAATACCAAAAACAAGTCCATGTTAAACTTATCAATATTATATATGATCCTACCCTTTGAGTTGTGTCATGTCCCCTTTTTTATGGACATTGACAGACTTGATGATTAGCCTATTATGTGACCCTCGTAGGCTGAGAGGATGGATAGAGGGTCTTGATGGAGCTTGGCATGGCTTTGATTAGTAGAATCTCTACAGTTGGCTTTCATTCAGGCTTTTTTGGACATATTTGCCTGAGCTCCTATTATTTAGGGATATTTGACATGCAGTGGAGCACCCTTGTTTTGATATGGTCATGTGCAGAATCACTCCCTGATTCACCAGCTTTAGACGGTTCGAGGATCTGACATGTATTGAGGGAGATATTAATATTTGATTGATTTAATCAAATATTAATTATTTGGTCTAATTTTAAATTAGATATTAATTAATTATTAATTAATTAATTATTTGGTCTAATTTTAAATTAGATATTAATTAATTATTAATTATTAATTAATTGGTCTAATTTAAGAAGCCCAATTTCTAATTTGAGGAATTCTAATTTAAGAACCCCAAGTTCTAATTTGAGGAAATCTAATTTTAGCAAGCACACCTTTGGAGGGTATAAGGGTTTCTCATGGAGGCCATTATTGATTATGATTGATTATTGATATTGAGTTTTGCTAAGAATTCTTTTGTGAAGACTGAGCCAAGGGTTCCAAGATTCCATTTGCATTGAAGAACGTCAACTCTTCATTGTGTGCGATTCAGAGGTTGTGAGAGATCAGCCAATCTATTGCCAATTTGAGAGATAGCTTCATACAGAAGTTATCACAGAGGTTTAAAGGTTTGAGAGATAACTTCACACAGAAGTTATTACAGGTATTACAGGGATTTATTTTATTAAATTTTTGATTCAGGTTATTGATTCAGATATTGTAGAGATAAAGATCTTTTGTATTAGAGCCGTTCCAAATTTGCAAAAGATCAGGTTTTGAGATGATATTTGTATTCTTTTATATGCATGCCAGAGATTCATTATTGTAATCATTCTGAAGAATAATAAGAGCATTGATTTGCTAGTTAAGAGATTTACTGTGGTTTATTTGTCTATTTGAATTTATCTTGCAAAATCGCATCTTTACTCATGCAAAATATCTAAAAAGCAAAATACAGGAAAATAGTCAGGAAAATATCCAGTTTCAGATTTGAGGGGAAATTGGGGATATTACAGTGGTATCAGAGCTTTTGTTCAGAAAAAAAGAGCCCCTAAGTAAGGGATAGCACAGTGGTATCAGAGCTTTTGTTCAAAAAAAAAGAGCCCCTAAGTAAGGGACAGCACAGTGGTATCAGAGCTTTTGTTCAGAAAAAAAGAGCCCCTAAGTAAGGGACAACACAGTGGTATTAGAGCTTTTATTCTGCCATCCTGTTGGGTAGATTGGACATTGAATCAGGTTCATTTTGAAGATTGAACATTTTTTGCATCCCTTGAGAAGCCAATTGAATCATTAACCAGATTGAAGGATTTCCAGGGATATATATATTCCGTACAGGTACGGCCTGCACCTACATACAAGGCGTGGACTTTGCTAAGAGCACCATACATATTAATTTTGATATCTGCCACACTAAATTACCAGCTAGCGGTGTATAGATGACATAGGGATGGTGTACGGATGGCAGCAGGTAGAGGTTGTCACGCCAAAAAAAACAAAAAAAATGGGGCAGAATCATGATATTTCTTGTGAACGTTTTTCTGTGATATTAAAAGCATATGGATATGGATATGGATATTAAAAGTGGTATTAGGGCAGATCTGGGTTAACCAAATCTTAGTGCATAGTAATTGAAACATTCATTGAAGAGGCTGAAGAAGAATCTGAGTACAATCCAAGGGTCTTTCCATACCACGTAAAACAGGCATGCTGGAAAAAAAAGCCAAAAAGGTTAAGGGCAGGGACCCCGACAGATGGCGCCGCGACCCCCTCGGAAATGTTGTATTTCATAAGCTCGTTGGTTGCGCTGGCTATCTATGCCATGACTATGATCACATTGTTCCCTATTCCAAGGGTAGGAAAAGCACTGTAGAAAATTGTCAAGTCCTGCAGGCTAGAGCTAATCGAGTCAAGAGTAACCGGATTGCAAAGTTTCAGATTGCATGCATAACAATGCCTATAGCACAAATCCATGGTCATGCATATCAGCGCCTACTTTCTTTGGAAGGCATGCAAACGACATCCTTTTTAAAATTAGCTAATTTTTAGTTATTATTTTTAAGTCGCTATTTTATTTTTCTTTAAGTGAGTTATTTTTCGCTTGAGTACACATAAGGGAATCAACTAGTAAATCATGTGTATTTCAAGTACTCAGAAATAGTGGGATAATGATATGAAGACGCTGAAACAAAGTTTGAACCAGTTGGTTAAAACCCAGAGGAGGATGAATGAAACTCTTTCAGATCCTACATTTGAAGACAAATTAGTACAGTATATGGCATCCATTCGTAAAAGGTCCACATCACAAAACAAAATGAAGGAGAAATAAGAGGTCTCTACAGGGGTTGAGGGCAGCCCTACACCAATTTTTAGACATGTTGATTTGACTCAAGAGGATACGAGGACAGCCATGGGGAATGAGTTGTCTATATCAGCTTTGCAAGAAGTTCCACTTGAGACTTCTACATTGGAGACTAGCATAGAGCATGCTAATGATATGGATAATAAGAGTATGGATTCTTTGCATGATCATATTGCTCCTTCATCTTCACACCAAGAACATCAAACTTGGACGGATATGGAAAGGACCCAAAATTTATGTGATATGTGGTCACAAAAGGCCAAGGAGGCTAGATTAGTGGCTGCCAATGCGAGACAACATCTTCAAAACATAAGGAGAGAGAAAGGAGTTACAACAGGTTCTTCTTGTGATGACTTACAGTGAGATCTACAAGAGTCATAGTTTCAGTCCGAGGAGATGACCATGGGGTTAGATCATTTGCGGTCTTCACCAGCCCCAGATCCAGTTCAGTGGTATAGTGAGGATTTGGGAGTACCTAGTTCTGATGAGTTTGAGATACCAGTGGAGTCGAGTCTCTAGATTGATTCTTCTCACATAGATGACAGTGTGGTACAGTTGGTTGTGCCACCTTTACAGAGGGATCAGTTATGGGATGGATTGGCACCATCTTTTGTAGATGGGATTGACAGTTTGTCGGTGCATGACTTAGAGTAGGAGTTGATCAGATATGCTAACCACAGTAGAGGTACAGTGTGTGGATTCTCCATACTTGGCATAGTTCCATTTGGGAGTTGTTGCAGAGTTGGAGCGTGCCATCCGCATAGCATGGTGGAAGGTGTATATGATATTTGTGATCTTAGAGTTTGGTTGAGTTGCATTCGCCAATTTGATTATGGGTTCCTCTCTGTTCTACTTCTAATGATGTTGTAGGTACTTGCATTGATTTATAGCTGTGTAGAGCATAACTACATTTGGGATCCAGGTGGATCGAGTGGTTCATTGTTCTGAGATTGCTTGGGGACAAGCAATTTCTGGAGGGGCAGATTGTCATGTCCCCTTTTTCGTGGACATTGACAGACTTGATGATTAGCCTATTATGCGACCCTCGTAGGCTGAGAGGATGGATAGAGGGTCTTGATGGAGCTTGGCATGGCTTTGATTAGCAGAATCTCTATAGTTGGCTTTCATTCAGGCTTTTTTAGACATATTTGCCTGAGCTCCTATTATTTAGGGATATTTGACATGCAGTGGAGCACCCTTGTTTTGATATGGTCATGTGCAGAATCACTCCCTGATTCACCAGCCTCAGACGGTTCAAGGATCCGACATGTATTGAGGGAGATATTAATATTTGATTGATTTAATCAAATATTAATTATTTGGTCTAATTTTAAATTAGATATTAATTAATTATTAATTAATTAATTATTTGGTCTAATTTTAAATTAGATATTAATTAATTATTAATTATTAATTAATTGGTCTAATTTAAGAAGCCCAAGTTCTAATTTGAGGAATTCTAATTTAAGAAGTTCTAATTTGAGGAATTCTAATTTAAGAACCCCAAGTTCTAATTTGAGGAAATCTAATTTTAGCAAGCACACCTTTGGAGGGTATAAGGGTTTCTCATGGAGGCCATTATTGATTATGATTGATTATTGATATTGAGTTTTGCTAAGAATTCTTTTGTGAAGACTGAGCCAAGGGTTCCAGGATTCCATTTGCATTGAAGAACGTCAACTCTTCATTGTGTGCGATTTAGAGGTTGTGAGAGATCAGCCGATCTATTGCCAATTTGAGAGATAGCTTCATACAGAAGTTATCACAGAGGTTTACAGGTTTGAGAGATAACTTCACACAGAAGTTATTACAGGTATTACAGGGATTTATTTTATTAAGTTATTGATTCAGATATTGTAGAGATAAAGATCTTCTGTATTAGAGCCGTTCCAAATTTGCAAAAGATCAGGTTTTGAGATGATATTTGTATTCTTTTATATGCGTGCCAGAGATTCATTATTGTAATCATTTTGAAGAATAATAAGAGCACTAATTTTCCAGTTAAGATATTTACTGTGGTTTATTTGTCTATTTTAATTTATCTTGCAAAATCGCATCTTTACTCATGCAAAATATCTAAAAAGCAAAATACAGGAAAATAGTCAGGAAAATATCCAATTTCAGATTTGAGGGGAAATTGGGGATATTACAGTGGTATCAGAGCTTTTGTTCAGAAAAAAAGAGCCCCTAAGTAAGGGACAGCACAAGTTGTCATGTGAATTATCATGATAAAGGATAGTGGTAATGATAGATGGAATGACTTGGACATGGCCCACTTATATGTTACACACTAAGTCACCGAGAGACTCAAATATAATTAGGAGATGCAATTTGCAAACAAAATTATAATAGATGTAGAGAAGGATCATCAGATTCCTAAACATAGGTTCCCTTGGGATGTGTTCCTATTACTAATGGTGTTCAATGAAATTGGTGTACTCAATTACACTTTTGGAGAATTGAAGTGGATGTACTTGCCTTTAAAATATGACACCTATAGATAAGTACAAGACATTCACATGCCCTAGCTAAATTACCCTGACATAAATATTAAAATGAAGTCATGGTATGATGGAATGAAGGAAACCTTTGGGAATGAATGGTGAATTCCAAAACACTTACCTACATAGGTTGGTGATCAAACCAAGTTTAATGTTAAGCAACACTACTCTCTCATGTGCATCAGGATGGCCCCACCTAGAGAGATTTCTATTTTTTAAAATCTACCTTATGATTTCATGGCATGGTACTTTATGAATTATGTCAATTGCATATATGATGCATAGTTGATAAAACTTGAATCAGAATAAATTATCTTAGAGACTCACACTCTCTACAAAATGTACGGATACCCTGAAAAGAAATTGTATAGATAAAAGAATGAGTCATATAAAACCAACATCAAGGTGCATAAAACCTTGGTTGGGGACTCAATTCATACCCTCTCTTATATGTTGAAACCTAAGAAGAAAAATTTGGGAAGTGAAGAGTGTGAGAAATAGAATCTTCCCCAAGTACCACCACTAGATAGGAAATAGAAGCATACTGAGCATGATGCCATCACAAGTTCTCATCCAAAACCTCTGAAAAGGCAAAGGACTTACCACGCACCACCATAGAGGGTTTAACCACCAAAGAAGGAATTACCACTAAAGAAGGATTCTCCATTGCAAAGACATCCACCAACAAGTCAATCAAAGGGATTAGCACCAATAATATAAATTATTCCTTTGGAATAAGAAATAGAAGAGCCTAAGGACACTAACATAGAGGAGATGTAAGAACTACCATGAGGGACCTTGGGGATGACTGATGAGTAGGAAGAGACTAATTTGGAGAATACACTCTCCCCAATGTAAGAGGAAGAGACCACCCTTGAGGAGGCATAGTTGGAAAATGAATATCCACTTAGCAAATATGGGGATGGATCTGAAGTAGAAGAAATGAATGGATTCAACATTAGCACCACATCACAAGATCAAGACATGGATATTGAGATACTTGAGTGGGATCACATAAAATGTAAATACATATTTGAATCTATGAGACCAAAAATTTCTAATACAATCACCATACTTCACACCCAATACTATATAGGCATCCCCAATAAGATGCTATATTTATATTCCCATTTTGATCTAGAAGATGCTTATGGTCATACTCAGTTTGAGATGTAATTTTTACTTGACCTGTACAATGAATAATACCATTTTGAAATGCCTTATGATAGCCTTACATTATATTTAAAATGTGGTGGTGTTGCCCACAACCCTTTGGGTTAATCCCCATCAACTTACTCCTTTATAAGCTAGTGTGACACTCTTAAAGATGGCCTTTGAGGTAGCATGAAAAAATGTGCTTGCATAATATAATGCATGGTGGGATGAACATAAGCATGTCAAGGTGGTAGAAATGTTTGATAAATAAGTTGCTGCCCACACCAAATTAGAAGAGGAAGTAGCCAAGATGAAATGCTAGTTGGAAGCCAAGATAATTAACCAAGGTCAAAATATTGAATATTTGTAAGGCTATTCTGAGCCAAAACTTGACATTAGTGGATGAAGTTCCTTTAGAGGGTTAGGCAATTGACAAGCTATAGAACCTCATGGATGTCCTATTAAAATGATACATTAATAAGCCTATGCTTAGAGATGAAATAGTATGGGTAGCTAATTTTTTTTCTAAAGTGGTGGGAGTGTGTAGACGTGCCTTGTATAGAGTTGGGGAAGTGATTCCCATCCTAGATGAGATTTTTAATAAGCTAGTTTAGCCTAATTTTTTTTATAAGTTTGATTCCAAGTAGAAGAGCTTCAATGTCAATAATTCACTGATGCAAACCTATTAATAAAAGATCACACTGAGTGCATGAAGGCATTTAAATATGTTGAAACTATAAAAATAAATAGTAAGTGTGGATCGACAATAAATAAATTCTAAATTTGTGTCACTCTAAAGATAAGTTGTGACTGAGGTCACCATGCTTGAGGATGTTCAGAAGGATGCTTCTACATCCCTTGAATGATTGGTCAATAAATAAAATGAGTGTCTTGACCAAATCAGGGAGATAAAAAAGCTAAAAATAACTAGTGAGGAAATAATAACAATTTTTTTTGACACCTTATCACATTGGAAAGGTGTCAAAAAGTAGATCAAATAGATTAGTCCTAAAGTTTTGGTTGAAGTTGAAACCGGTTTAGTCTAAGATGGAATAATAGCATAGTGTGGGGTGATGTTAGACCCCAAATTTTGTTAAGTATTTTACTAGTGTTATAAAACAAGAATGTCATGGAACAAGCATGGTACAGAATAAGAATGGCATAGAATAAGCATGGCATGAGAAAAAACACAATGCAAAATTTATAAAGTGTAAAATACCATGGCACAAGACAGCATAACATGAGAAGACCCATTTAGAATGGAGGCATAATAAGTAAATAACCCAAGAGTAAAGGACTCAGAATATCAATGAAAGACTCGGGGAGTGTGAAATAAGTGGTAAATGATTAAGGATCAATTCTCAAGGATAAAATAAAATTTAATAATGCATGATTTTAGAACTATCCCACAAGAATATATACACTTCTAAATGAGGATCAAATATAGAACAAGAATATAGGGTTGCAAAGGCCTAGGTATTTAGGAAAACAATGTAGATGGTTGTCATGACTCTCCGTCCATTGGAGATCATTGTCTAGTCACTAGAAATGTCATAACTATTGTAACAACTTGGTCGAGGAGAACCAAGTATAAATACCTATGTGTATAGATTTTTAATTCTACTAATAATTTTTGTGATGATTAATTGTTGTTGAATAGCATAATCACAAAACTTATTGTAATATTTATATTACACTCCAGTTTATTGCTAATTTATATCACTAAGTTGCCTATACATCTGTTATGTAACTTATAAGTTAAATAAAAACTTCTAGCCATCCCATACAAATAATCTTACATAGGTGTTAATAAGTAATTTCACATAGCCACTGAAATGAAATGAAATACAACCAAGTAATATAAAAAAACTAGTTTATATACCAAAATCCAAACTTAACCAAAATCTATAACGATATCCCTAATTCATCCTCTATTTTTTTATACTCAGTCGTATAGTTATATGGTTACATAGAGTTGTTTCAATTTATAAATGAAAAAAGGAAACACAAACATATAAATGATCACCAAAAAACCCTATTTTGAACCCCTATCAAAATAATGTCTCTAAGACATTTTACTAACACATAACCATTTTGACACACATAAAATAATACATAGTCATTTTGGCACACACAAAATAACACACAACTATATAAATAAACCACAGAAAGATTTCATTTTCAATAGTCACCCTAACCTTTCATACCCATATTATACTTTAAATTAAATCATTGATTTGATTATGTGGGGGGAATTCATCCTCTTAGAGGTTTAAACCCTTTATTCTCCCAAGGGTTTAAAATTCTAAAATAACTATTTTTAAAAACCCCATAAACATTTCATCTACAAAATGTATAACATGAATACAAAATTTTAGAGTGAACCAAAGAACAAACCCTACCTCTTTAGTGCCATTGAAGTAGATTTTATCCTTTTGTATACAAATAAAATTCCCATTTTTCTTCTTTTTCTTATTTGTTGACCCCAACCTTTATCTCCATTTGCCAAAAAAACCATCCTCTTTTATTGTTTTCATAGTTAGATGTATACCATTCAAAAACCCCTAATTTCATGGCAAACCCTTCTACATCATATTTTCCCCAAGAATGAATCACCATAAAATCATAAATTCTAGGCATGCTTCCAAAAACTCACAACTTGACTATCAAACAACATAGTCTCCTCAATATTTCCTCACAACTCATAGTTTAACCCTAGCTATTCTGAGTTTTGCATGGTTCAAACAAAGAAAGAAAAACCAAATGATCACTCCCAAATTAGGGTTGGCATCATATTATGTCAATAAACATAATAATTATGTTTAATAAGAACTCAAATGCCTATTAAAAACCTTAAACATTAAAAAATCCAAGTTTCATACCTAGTTAACCCTTAGGTATTTAAAGACTATGTCACCCTAGGTACCACCATAGTCACTTTCACCTAGGTTTAAGTTTGATAATGTTTATAAAATCATTTTGTTATATGATCAAAAATGTAATTTATTTAAATGTCATATATATGTTCTAACAATACTTTTCTTTTGAATGCTTGTAGGTATATGCCTATAGGTTATGTAATCAAATATAAGTAAATTTATCTAAAGAACGTATACAACTAGAACATTCCATAATGGCAACAACATTATAATCATAAAGAATAGTATAAATTACAACCAATACCAAAATAAAGTCTAAATACATATCAAAACCGAATCAACATGATCAAGCATAAAGTAATTAATCACAACTAAAATTAAAACAATCATACATAACTAGTCATTAACAAATTATCATGCATTTATTCATACTACATGGTGTGTGTAGGGTTACTTGTCAAATATCTACACCTATAACATTTCTATCTGCAACACACTCCCTAATGATACACTCCCTCTATATCTATCTAGATAATGGACTTTCTCCTCCATCCACCTCACAAATGCAAATGATATTTAGCACGTATCAATGGTAATAAATAAAAGTGTTGTTAAATCACAATAATACTAGATGAGCATAATCCACATGCATAACTCATGTATAACTAATCAATCAAGTAATAAATCACACAAAATAATCTTTATATGTATGTCCATACATCAACATAATGAAAATAGTTTGATACAATAGTAATTAAAAACCATTAACCCCATTAATATTTTATTAATAACCAAATCAATTTTAGCAAGAAAATCAAGATGTAATAATTTATAAATGTATTGGGTTGTCCAATAAAGTTGTTAAAAGGCACATAATTTGGTATTGGGATAACTGATACTATTTAGAAATCAATAAATCTAATAAATCATCCAAATGAATACAATAATAAGGTATAACTAAGTTGAGTGTGTTTAATTTGTTAGATCTTAGATATACTAATCTTATGTATAAATATTTTACAAGGCCCAATGGGAACTAACTATGGAGGATTCCAATATCCCATAGCTAGACTTTATGATTTCTAGCTACATTTAGAGTAACTTCCCAGGGATAACAACTTATCAATGCACTAAAAAAGATCAGATGAAAAGCTTCCTATTGGCTGAAAAACAAAACCTTGGGCACTTTTGATATACTATGAGGTATGTGAAAGCTAAATTCTTTATATAATGGTTTTTAATTGTTTGAGTTTTTTTGAAATACCTATCACACCATGGCTCATGTAAAGTTGATTGATGATTTTCCCAAAACAATAGCTCCCATGAGAATTAAAACTATTGAAACATAGTTCTATGAAGGGAAAATAAATAAATAATAATAATAATAATAATAATAATAATAATAATAATAATTGAAAATGAAAGATACAACATTTAATGAAGGAAAAACACACTTAAAATAGTATCAGGCTGGTCGATGTAGTTGAAATAATAAATACTATATTGGGTAAGTTGATATGGTTGTGGATAAATAGTAAACTTTATCTGGCTAGATGATATAGTCATTAAGGCTAAGAAAAATATATCAGGCTAGACAATACATTCAGACTAAATATCTACGATGGGTTTGAAGATGTTAATGTTAGCCATTTTTAGCCCACATACAAAACAACCTAGATACAATTTAGTCTCTAGAGGTCCTGGTGTATAGAAAGAATGATCAAATGGTTTGAGCATAATTCTGGATGGAATGAGTGGTCCCAAGGTCTCATGTTGTTCACAAATCTTTTGAAACACTTTAAGCTTGCTCAAAGTGTAATTTATCAATCTTTGAAGGACAATTCTACATAGCAAAGAGAGGGATCCAAGGAGGTTCTCATGGTGGTCAAAGTAGTTTAGGGTCATGGAATAAGTTTGCACAAGTGTCATGTTTTCATAATTCATTCAAGCCTTCAAATATCTAGCAATAGTTCAAGTGCAAATTTAGATGAGCCTACAGGTTAAAAATCTAAGTGAAAAACTTTTTATTTAGCTAAGTCCTTACATGACATATTGTTTTGGGCTCTTATTTGGCTAAGTTTGATTCTTATAAGCCTTTTTATTTGGCTAAGTATTAATATTTTGGGCCAAGTGCTAATATTTCCTTTAGGCTAATGGTTTCATGTTATTTTTTGCTAAGTGTTGGGAATTGTTTCAGACATTATGTCTAAAACATAAATTCAAAAGTGTAAATTCTTTCGAATATTTTGTCCATAGAAAAAGGCTAAGTATAATTGTGTCAGGAAAATTGTTTGGGACAATTTTCCTGAGGACCAAGTTTTTTCAAACATTTTGTCTGCAATAAATGTCTTGAATGTAAAAGTATTGAAGACCTAATTCTTTTAGGGAAAGTGGCTAAAACAAAAAAACACCATAGACAAAAGTCTTGAAGACATAATTGCATTGGCTAAATTTTCTTAGGGAAATAATTCCAATAGAGTGACATTCATGCAAGTGTCAAAGTTCAAGCTCAATAGTCATCCCTTGGGGTCCAAAGATTGATGGTTTCTTAAACATAATTAATGATCATGTAGATATAGAATGATGGGTATATAGATGTCAAACTAAGGCTACAACAAATAACCATTATATTTCAAATATTTGAGTGACGGCCATGTAGACGTCAAAAATGTTCACATAGATGTCAAATATAGGCACATAAACATCAAAGTAAAGCCTCATGAAAGAACTATTTAGGTTCAAAAATTGTAAAGGATCTCTAGAATGAACATGTGAGTGCCAAGTGGCATGATCTTAGGAGAAAATTTAGATCTAAAAATGAGTGGGCAAAGATAGATTTAGTGGGTCTTAAGAAAGATGAATGACTCATATCAAACAAAATAAATCAATGGCATGCATTAGGTCAAAGAGTCAATATTCTTGAGGGTGAACATGAGACCACCACAAGGTGTAAGCACGAAAGTAGATAGACTAACAACAGGATCTTCAGAAGAGACATGGGGATACCAAGTGGCACTAGCTCAAATTAAGTTAACAAGTCAAGGGTAGATCTAGGGATTGCATTCATTTGTATAGGGAAGATCAAAAGTGAGTGGGGATCAGAGAGGTCAAAAAGTTGATAAGGCTTAAATCAATCGCAAAGCTGCCAAGTGTCTTAATTTGGTCAATGAGCCTAGGGAGCTTCTAGTAAGGGTTGAAGAGGTAGTTTTTGACCAAGGCAGATAGATACATAGTGAACCAAGTTCAAATACAATCTGAGTTGAGTCAAAATGAACATTTTAAGGATGGAATGGTGCCATTAAAGTTTTATAAAGATAGAATATGTCTTTCAAACCTAGTATAGATCAAAGGTCAATAACTTGTTAATGAAAAAAGACCAAGCATTGACCAAAGTGTCATCTCTATTAAAACTATAGGAAAACTAGTAGTTTGGATTGGTTTTTATATATAGTAGACTCAAGTTTAGTTTCCCATGCAAAGGTAGATATTTTTTATTATGAACAAATAACTCATCCTTAGACATGGCCATTACCTTGATAGACCGCTACTCAAAGCATGCATGGCATGGCTCTATCAGTTGCAAGGTATAAAGTTTTCATCCTCATAAGAAAATCAATTAAAATATGGTGTAGAGTCTTGAGAAGGTGACATGGTGGTTGGATAAATATCAATATAGCATTCAATTCTTTAATGAGGACCTTCTTTATTGATAATATCATGACTTGACATCCTCAAATTGGTGTTGATTCATTGAAAGTGGTTGAGCCTATTTTAATGCACAACTCTCTTTCTTTCCCTTTTCTATAAATACTAGCTTTTAAGCCTTGAAATGGATCTCTTTCTTTGGTATGACAAAAATTTGCCAATATTTTTACTTTAACACCTATTTGATGCAATAAGAGACTGAATTCCTCCATTTTATAGCTGAATTAAGTGTGTTTTATGAGTTCATTGATTGGTTAAGTGAATGTATGCTTTCCTTGCCTTTGTCTAAATTTTCTCACCTTCATGAACTACTTTAGGAATCCTCACATGTCATTCTAATTACAATATACAGTCTTTTGGTCAGTTTGGAAGTGGACAACTGCCTTCCCATGATATATTAATAGTTAGTTCATGTTTTTTTGTGAAATACTGATGTGAGTGATTTTCTATAGTCTTCAATGCATTCTTTAGTCTGTCTTGTGCAAGTATGAGTGATCAAATCATTGGTGCATCACCCTCTTTTTACATGCTTTCATACATTATTGTTAAAATATCTCTCCCTTTTCCAAGAAAGTGTTAGTTTAGGTTTAGTATAGGTGATAGACCCAAAAGGAAGCTGACCTTCTCCAGAGGTATGATCCATTATTAGGATACCCACAGCCTAGGATCAGTCCCATGTTGGACTAGATTTGAGTAAGAGGACCTGAACAATCCCCTTCTCAGCTAGGGTACAAATCTAGAACACCAATAGTTTTGACATGCTCAGTGGGACCAAAGTCTAAGAGTGTGGAAAGATTTTTGGTGTGTCTTTCATCTAATCAACTTTTGAAAGTAAGAAATTTAGCACCAATGGTGACTCCAAATCAACATCAGCTGGTATAAGTAGCCTATGTGCTTAATCACCATCATTTGGTATGTATCATAACCCACTTGATCAAGATGCATGTTCTTTCATTCCTTATCCTTGATATCAAGTTATCAATGTTCATGGATTCACCCGAAGTGGCGTTCAAGATCTAATGTATCAACCTTTTCATAATTTTCCTCTCTCTAGTCAATTAGATATGAGCCTTAAGGAGATGATGTTTGATTTTGAAAGAAAATTTAGAGAGATTGACAAGGAGAAAGAGTTTTATAGGCAACAATAGAATCTTGAACAACAAGCTTATGTTTAGGAGCAGAAGTTGAGGTTTCAAGAGGAATGCTTAGTTAGGCAAGACCAAGATAGAAAATAAAATGACTATCAATAGTTATTAATGAGATAATCCAACCCTAGACCCCAATTTCCCTCTCCTATTCATGTTCAAACCCAACCCCCTAGCCAACCTTGTCAAATTGCACCCTTATTAGCTGAGGAACATGAATCCATCCCATCTTGGATCCTCTCTTATGCCAATGACCCTAATTGTGTCATACCCTCTCTTGTGAAACCACCATCTCCCACACCCATTCAATAAAAGGAGAAGGTGGCCAAGCCTTATTCTTTCCCCTCATGGAAATCAATCAAGGATGGCACAATGAAGAAAAGGGAGGTGCTAATTGAGGTGGTCTAGGAACCAGACCAAGAAAAAGAAATGTTATTTCAACTCAATGAGTTTACCTTACCAAAGTTTCAAGACTCTCCCTCCCTTCCCCAACCACATAAAAGAGCCCTCAAGATCCCTAGTTTGAAAGATACTCTCCTGAGCTACAATCAAGGTGAAATTTTTCACACTTCCACCATCTCCCTCATGGAGGAAGATCCTATTTTACAAAGAGTAGAGGAGGATATTGTAGTTAAATTTGAGCTTGAAGAGGACAACATAAGTGTCTATGATGAAGAGATCATGATAGGCAGTCCACTTCATTCAAAAGGAGAAGAATCAGGTTCTGATCAGACTTCTTGGCATGGATTTTATGAATTAGAGCTTGAAAGCAATACTGATGCCTTCATTCTTAAAAAGGTGTGTATTTAGGATACAACTGAGGGTAAAGGGTATTTTATTTTATTCTAAGAGATTTCATTTAGTATGGCTATAGATGAGGATGTCCAAGGTATAGAGATTGGCATAGTCAATCATCCAGTTGACCAGGTTGGAGAGGTTATGAACAAGAAAGAGGAAGAAATAGAGAAAAAGAAGGATTAGGATGAAGTATAGCAAAAACTATACCATGACTTCTTAGACTAGGTAGAGGTTCTAAACTATCTTATGCCTCCTCTAGAGCATGAACATGAAATTACCAATCAGGTTAAAGAAAATGACCAGTCTCAAGATGAATTGTCCATTGAAGGCAATACTAATGTCTTAAATAATGGAGAAGAATGGTCAGATAGATATCCACAACAACATGACATTTTGGGCCTTAGGTGGATTGATGAGCTACTATATGGTTCTTTTTAGAGCAAGCAAATCCAAGATGGTGTTGACGTTGGCATTGTCTCAGATGACCAATGGGAAGTTACCTTTTGGGATGACTTAGATATTTTTTGCCTAAGATTAGATAGTCAACCAAGCATCATTTTAGAGGATTCATCATATGTTGTGCTTAATTCTGAGCACAAAATTGAGCCATTAGATAAGGAAGTTGTAGGAGCCCCTATAGTCCACTTTGGAGCAAAAATTGAAGAAATGGACCAATATGCCTACATTAGAGACATGTTTGTCCCATTTTTTCCACTTGAAAACATTCCAAAATAATCAATAATCAGGCATCTTAGCTCACTCATCATGAGCTCTCAAAAGTAAGGTGTTTTCCATCCTACTCCATCACAAGTGAGTGATGATAAATCTTTTCCATTTGATCTAGGGGGAATATATTTGTAAATTATAGCCCTATACATATTATAATAGTTTTCGTGTTTTTCTCTAAGTGCCTTTGTGCACATTTGTTTAGTAGGTTAGTTATTCCTTCTTTCCTTCAAGTTCTTGCATGTACTTGCCTTTGGTTGTTTTTTTCTTGTTGTCCTTTTGCTTCAAGAGAAAGTTCAAGAAAAGACCAACCTTATATCATTTTAGATTAGCTGGGAGAGAGAGGTGACTCCATTACCAATGGATCAAATAAGGAAAATAATTTGGGTTCTCAAGCATAGAAGGCATGCTTCCCTACGAGTCACCAGCAATTTTGACCATTTTTGGACCACATACAAAATAACCTAGATATATTGCAATCTCTAGAGGTCCTGGTGTCAAGAAAGAATGATCAAATGGTTTGAGTAAAATTCTAGATGGAATGAGTGGTCTGAAGGTCTCATGTTGTTCATTAAGCTTTTGAAACACTTTAAGCTTACTTAAAGTTTAATTTGTCAATCTTTGAAGGATAAGTCTACAAATCAAAGAGAGGGATTTGAGGAGGTTCTCATGGTGGTTAAAACAATTCAGGGTCATGGGATAAGTATGCACAAGTTTCAATTTTTCATAATTCATTTGAGCCTTCAAATATCTAGCAACAGTTCAAACACAAATTTAGAAGATCCAACAAGTTAAAAATCTAAGTACAAAACCTTTTATTTGGCTAAATCCTTACTTGGTATATTGTTTTAGACTCTTATTTGGCTAAGTTCAATTACTGCAAGCCTTTTTATTTAGCTAAGTATTAATATTTTGGGCCAAGTGATAATATTTCCTTCAGGATGATGGTTTTGGACTTTTTTAGCTAAGTGTTGGGAATTGTTTTAGACATTTTGTCTGAAACAAAAATCTTGAAGTACAAATTCTTTAAAACATTTTGTCCGTAATAAAAGGCCAAGTATTATTGTGTTGAGAAAATTGTTTGGGACAATTTTCTTGAGGACCAAGTTCTTTCAGACATTTTGTCTGTAACAAATGTCCCAAAGGCAAAAGTCTTGAAGACCTAATTATTTCAAGGAAAGTGGCCAAAATAGAAAAAACCCACAAGGAAAAGTCTCGAAGACATAATTGCATTGGCTAAATTATCTCAAGGAAATTGTTCTAGCAAAGTGACATTCATGCAAGTGTCAAAGTTTAATCTCAACAGTCATCCATTAAGGTCCAAAGATTGATGGTCTCATATACATCATCGATGGTCATGCAGATGTCAAATGATGATCGTATAGACATCAAATTAAGGCTACAACAAATAATCATTAGATTTCAAATATCCAAGTGATGGTTGCATAGACATCAAATACGTCTATACAAACATCAAATAAAATCATGCAAATTTTAAATTAAAGCCTTATGAAATGACTTTTTGGGTTTAAAAATGGTAAAGTATATCCAAAATGAACATGTGAGTGCCAAGTGGTACTATCTTGAGAGCAAAATCAGATCTAATGGCAAAAAAGAAAAGATAGAATTAGTGGGTCCTAACAAGATCAATGGCTTGTATTTAATCGTACAAAGGAAATTAATGGTATGCAATAGGTTAAAGATTCAATGTTTGTGAGGATGAATACAAGACCATGACATGGCATAAGTATGGAAGCAGACAAACTGATAGCAAGATCCTAAGAAGAGATGTAGGGATGCCAAGTGGCACTAACTTAGATTAAGTTGATAATTCAAGGGTATATCGAGGGATTGTAGGCATTCTTATAGGTAAGATCAATGATGAGTGGGGGTTAGAGAGTTCAAAATTTTAATAAGGATCAAATTGAGAAAGAGGCTGCCAAGTGTCTTAATTTGGTCGATGAGCCCATGGAGCTTTTGACAAGGGTCAAAGAGGTAATTTTTGACCAAGGTAAATAGATACATAGTGAACTAAGTTCAAATACAATCTAGGTTGAGTTGGGATGAACATTTCAAGGATGGAATGGTGCCATTAAAGCTTTACAGAGATAGAATAGGTCTTTCAGATCTATTATAGATCAAAGGTCAACAAATTTTTGATGAAAAAGGACCAGGCATTGAGTAGAGTGTCATCTATATTAAAATTATAGGAAAACCAATAGTTTAGATTGGTTTTCATATATAGTAGACCTAGGTTCAGTTTACCATGAAAAGGTAGATATTTGTGATTATGAGTGAACAAATTGTCCTTAGACGTGGCCAGTATCTCGACAAACCACCACTCAAAGTACATATGGCATGGATCTATCAGTTCTAAGGTATAAAATTTTCATCCTCATAAGCAGATCAATTAAAATATGGCATAAAGTCCCAAGAAGGTAACCTGGTGGTTGGATAAATATCAATAGAGCATTCAATTCTTTTATGATGACCTTCTTTCTTGATAAGATCATGACTCAGTGTCCTCAAATTGTTGTTAATCCATTAAAAGTGGTTGGGCCTCTCTCTCTCTCTCTCTCTCTCTCTCTCTCTCTCTCTCTCTCTCTCTCTCTCTCTCTCTCTCTCTCTCTCTCTCTCTCTCTCTCTCTCTCTCTCTCTCTCTCTCTCTCTCTCTCTCTCTCTCTCTCTCTCTCTCTCTCTCTCTCTCTCTCTCTCTCTCTCTCTCTCTCTCTCTCTCCTAATTCTATGTTCAAATTACAACAATATAAACACAATAAAATCAAATTGACAATGCATAGTTCAAATGATCTATCTCATCCTCTCAACTCTACTTTATGAAAAGATTGTCTAAATGTAACTCTCTTACTCTTACTTCTCATATTGAAAATGGAAATAATGCATACACTCCATCCATAGATAACATAGATACACATAACATTCCAATTTCACATGATAATTTATTGCATATTAGAAAAAAATTAAATTCTTCTCTTACACCTCTCCCTAATGACAATGGAAGTGATAATGAGTATGATAGTGAACATGAAAATGAATATGAAAATGAGAGTGGAAATGAAATTTTTTTTTATTATGATAATTCATAGAATAATGATGACTATTATAGTGAAGAATAAAATGCATCTCATGTTTCTAACTCTTCTCTCACTCCTCTCAAACATCATGCACTACAAAATGTGTTTCTACTTTTATGCATGATTCTATTTTAAATGATGTACATATTAATGATAACATCACATCCTCTACTTAATTAGAATGTGATTCACTGAAACATAAAGATACCAATGAATCTACCAAGCCACCCCCTACTACAATAGCACCTATTTCTCACTCTTCACCTAAAGAGAATGGTATCCTACATCCCTCTACTAGGGACCAAGTTACCATTCCTCCAAAGTTTCAAGTGAGCACACCCCATCACTATGATCCATTATCTAAATATAGCATTACCATGGCTAAAATTAATGATAAAATTCAATGATTAAATGAACCGCTTCAAGGTGCTAACATACCATCCCAAGAGATTATTTATTTCATGCATGCAGTTGGTGAATTATAACACCAAGTACATCTTCTTACATTGGAAAACAAGGCTTATAAGTCTTGGATGGATGCCAATGATTTACATGGTAACCATCTTTCCAAGGCATTCATAAAGCTTCATTTCCTAAGAATTTATAGATACCATCATTGCCTCACTTTGATGGAACTAGAGATCCATCCATACACCTTCAAGCCTTTCAAAAGGCTTTGCCATCTCATGTGAGTCCTTTGATTCTAATGAAGTTGTTCTAGCACACATTAGTGGGAGAGGTACATAATTGGTTCTTTCATCTACTCCCCATTGGATCCTTGCACACATATGATGACTTATAGGAGGAATTTATTAGATATTACATTACAAACATGGGCCCTCATGTTACATATAAGAAACTTACCACATTACATCAGAATACTTCAAAGCTAGTTAGTGATTATATCTTACAATTCAAGAGTCACACGTTAAGATTGATCTATAAACCATCATATTTATAAATTCATCATATATTTATTAATGGGATTCACCAACCTCACCTCGAGCATCTATTATATTAGACAGAGTCCTCTTTTAAGCACTTATGCTATATAGTTCTAGCCTTGAAAAAGAAATTGGGATTGATTGACCCAAATTCAATTAATCAAATCACTCTAGATTTCACAATAGTACTTCCATATATAGATCATAACACTCAAAATCCACCATGTCCTAAACAAGATGGGAGACCTCAACTAGAAAAGTGACCAGTTAGAACAAAGAGCTAGTTTTTAGAGCACAGCTTATAGTATACACTACAGAGAATAGCAATAAGACACCACTATAATTTGATTCAGAGTGGGATATCCTATGTGTCATATTATCAACACTAATAGATAGGAGGTTTTTAACATTACCTTGTACTCATCGATGAGATCCACATCTCTTACATAAATAGCCACATCAACCCTTTTATAACTATCATTATATCTGTGGACATAGAGATAATGATTATTATGGACTTAGGGATTGGATTAATAGATGTGTTGATAACGGAATCATAACATTCACACAAAGGGCATCAATTTCTCCTCTATCATGGATTCCTAGACCTCATTCTTCCATGACTAAGTTATCCCAAGATATCCCTTCTCTGGAATCATCGGTTACTCATCGTGGGAGTAATGCAGTTTCTAGGATAAAGCCTCATAAGAGATATTCTATTCCACTTATTCATAAGGTTTGGAAACTAGTACAACAAGAATAGCCTACATATATCACTATAGTTCAAGGAGTACATAGTGTGGTTCCATATACATATCCAACATAGTCACATGCACCATAATAGAGCACCTCTCTAGAGAGATATTCACTACAGCTAAGTTTTTTGGGTTTTATCCCATGTAGCAACCCACTACAGTTAAGATTAGATGAGCCCCCATCACAGTGCACTACTCTTGAGAGATATTCACTACAACTAAGTTTTTAGGGACCTATTTCATATAGTAACATGTTATGATTGAGATTAGATGAGCCCCCATCATAGGTTACAATTCTAGCTTGATCTATTGATCAGTCATATGCATCACAATAGAAGCCATAGGGTGTTATTTCATGTAGTAATCCACTATGATTGTAGCTAGATGAGCTTTCCTCACAACACATGGTTTTAGTTACACATCCAATTAGGTTACATTTGGTAGAGTCTCCATGCATAGCTATAGTTATTGCACCACAAATAGTATCAAATATAAAACATGTTCCTACATAGCATGAATAGTATGGGCACTTATTCAATTGGCCATCAGGGTTTAGATAGTGATACAACACAAAGTGATATGACACACATTCATATTGGTATTAGTTCATAGCTTCACTTCATAGGGAAATGATGGAGGCAAAAGGATAGCCTTTATATTCTTAAGCCACCTACTCAAAGGGATTGGGAACACAATCCAAACATTGATTAGTACATACATGATTACATAGATTCACTTAATAGGCAATGATGGAGTCAAAGGTCTAGCTAGCCTTTTTATTCTTGAGCATATCTCAAGGAATTGATATGCATAGAGTGTTATCTTACATCCCCATATACTAACAACTAACATTCTTACTTCCAAATAACCATCCCTAGACAAACCACATTAGCCAAATCTTGATCTTACCAATATCCTATTTTACCAAGCTTAAACCAACTCAGTTTATCAAATCAATTTATAAATTACAAAACAACAAATTTCTACTCACATATAATTCAAAATCAAAACTAACACTAGACTTATCGACAACAATCAAATCACATTTCCCAAGTACCATTTTACCAAAACATATACAACCTCAACATCAATGTCAAATCAACTATTTCTAAATCAACCATTTGTAATAAATATATCAATCTATTCTAAAATCCATTACACAATACAAATGAATCCAAAATTAAACCAACATCCATATGTATTTGATACGTTGTATATGTTTTTTAAAACCCATTTTATATAGATATATATATATATATATAATGGGTTGTAAAAAACATATACAACGTATCAAATACAATCAATCATGAATGGGCATCATGCCCTCACTCTCCCCATAATCACTAGTCCCATAATCCACTCTAGCACTCGATGAACTTGCACCTCCTTGAGCTCTTGAATGCCTCTTAAGATGAATCTCTCACTCTAGTAGCCAACCATGATCCTCACACAAGTCTATATACCACCTTTGAAGGTCTATGTACTCATCTATAATCCTCATACTCACTGATCCAAAATCAGGTGGGGGAATCCTATGCCTATCTAACTTAGCCCTTAGCTCATCTCTCTCTTCCTCTACCCTAACATATGCAGTTGTCACTATAGAAACCCTATCAAATAGGTTATCATGAACACTAGCTATAAACATTATTCACTCTATCAATCCCTCCTCCACCACATCATCAAGAACATTCTATGTGAGCTCTTAGAGTGTAGACTCAATGATGGTCTCATAATAGTCATCATCTCCACTCCTTACCCCAGCATGTGACTCATCCTGGACACCTCCCACTCCACCTACACATAAAATTACAACACTACATTAGAAATACACCTTCAAATCAAACTAAAGAACAAACTCATTCATAATTCAAATATAATCACTATTTACCTCCCATCATCTGGATTGGTGTAGGATCCTCATACTCAGGAGCATTACCTCCATTAATAGGATATAATGGATCCCACTGATTCCTCATCCACCATGAAATATCTACATCTATACATCCAAAATAATCCACAATCAAGAATGTCTAAAGCCACATCCTACACATCTAAAGGTAATGGTGTTTGCTCAACCTTCATGGGCCTCCCATGAGCACCTACCTTTACTAGTGCTCATGCACTCCTCACCTACACCCATGCTACTGGGGGAACATCCTATGGCACCCCAAACTATAGAGTCATGTACTCATACTAAAATCATTCATACACTCTAACCCAATGATCATGTATCCAACAATTGACCCTCATATATTGCAACTACACTCCATCCCTCACCCACCCAAGAAATCCTCTATAAGGCCTCCATATAATGCCACTAAACACAAATCTATCTAGCACCCAACTATAATGATCCATCCCAAGGGATTAGATAGCCAATGTACTCATCCATCTCTCTCTAAATAACTATGGAGGTGCCCACTTCTCCCTCGATAATCCTATCAGCCGCTCAACTGCTATGTGCTCATAAGACCAACAATGCAATAACATCACTACACTCAATCTATCATTAAATACCTCCTATGTAAACCTATAAATATCCTTATATAAGTGAGAAATCATAGTTCTACCCCATGAGAACACAGTACTATATACCTCCACACTGCACACAATCTTATGCATTCTACATGTAATCGATACTCCACACCCATCCACAGTAATAAATGAGGCCAACAACATGGCCAACCACTTATACAAGTGTGGAACATTAGACTATAATATAACTGATAGAAATACATCATTGTCACTCCCTCTCTGATGTATACTTAAGGGTACACCAACAAAATATAAGGATACATGATCAATAACATCAACACCCATGTCATCCTGTAACATCACCCACCATCCACTAACTAATAAATGCAAAATGTGATACACATCCTCTAGTGTCATAGTAATATTCCCTATAAGAAGCTATAAAGTACATGTATCTACACTCCACCTATCACATAAGGTGGTAATCAGATATCTATCCCACTACAATATGCCTAGGTCACACACATGACCCAACCCTACCCTATCCATGACAACTCTCTCATCAACAAATAATGGTAACAGTCTCAATGTCTTCATTACTTGGCCCCTATAGAACTCTATCATTTTCACCTCACCCTAAAAATAATAGAAACAACATATATATCAGTCCATAGTGCTAAATCACTAGCCAAGCAAAAACAACTAACCAAGCAACATCTCAAAAAATCCTGCCCACAAGACAACAACATTGGGTACAAGATAATAACATTGGATAGGAGCACTGCAACCTAGATAGGAGTACTAGAACCTAAATAATAGTTTTGGATGTAGGATAGGAGCACTAAAATTAGTGAAATTTTTCCTAGGACACTTTAAACAGGTCAAAACATAAAAAAAGGCTTCATAATAGATAAAAATCAAACATTTTAGCTACTTACTAGGGTAACATCACCACTAGCCTGAACTTGGGCTACCAACTACTCAAATCAGGTCATAGTAGGTGCTCATCTCCTTGACATATCTCCTACTCCAAAGATATAAATCTTAACCTAGTCAATACACAAATGAATCATAAATCAATCCAACTTTCTATATTACCCAACTTTCTCAATCAAAGAAAAATACCATTTTTCTCATAACTTAAACCATTTTGTTCCATGGAATCATGACACATCATGTAAGATTCACTCTATTACTAATTCATTTACCTATTATGGTATGCACATCTCTATATTCATTTATACTCAAACACACACCTTGAATATCACCAATCAAAAACTTGTTCCATTTTCAACAACTTATTCTAATCAATCAAATAACCTCTCAAGCTATTCACAACAAGCCAAACTTGTTTTTACTTATGCCAATAGTCATTACTTTTGGCTCACCCTCCTCTATCACAAGTTTTGTCCCTCTCCCTAAAAGGGGGGCATCATTCCTACTATTCCTATTTCTACATCTATCCAGCATGCCCATCCACTCTCATAAGTGGATACACCATGGTTCTTACACATTTAGTATTTAGATTATCAGATTTAGCTCATATCAATAAAAATATATAGTGATTCAGATTACATGGATCACTCAGCATTACTTAAGACATTCAAAGGGAAATACCTTTATTTTATAGATACATAGACTATTTAAATACAATGGTTCAGATCACATGGATCCACAGTGATTTCAATTTATAGATACAAAAAATATTTAGATACAATGGTTTAGATCATATGGATCCATAATGATTTCAGTTTATAGGTACACATACTATTTAGATACAATGGTTCAAATTATATGGATTCATAGTAACTTTGATACAGATTCAGACTCAGATACTAAATTTGAGGGCATGTACATTACTACACATCTCACATATACAACTTCATATAACATGACATAATTACAAGGCCAAATAGCATATTATAGGCATAGTGTAGAGCACAGTGTTTTGATCTCTAATTTTACACATGAGGCATGACACGATATGCCATTTCACATGTGGTTATATAGATTACCAGATTATACATACATAGCACTCACATACCATATTTGGGGGCATGATATAAATGTTCATGTTCTTCATTACTCAAGATTATATAGATGGAATGGAAAGACATGCCATTATCTTCTCACACATTGACCAGAGTTTCAAATTACACCTAGATATACCCAGGCTGTCACCAGGCTAGACCATATGGTCGTCTGTAGTGTTTGGTCCATTACATCACCCAGACCCAAACTACATGATTTTGTGCAGGATAGAGGACATACATTGGTTTTGGGCCTCTGAGTATTTCTCAGTTACAGTTTAGATATTCAAAGTGGGGGCATGATAGATTTTGTTCTTCATAGCATACAAATTCTATACACACATTCTAGATTACATGAGTTTATGTGGGATAGAGGACAAACATTAGTTTTGGGCCTCAGAGCATTCCTTATTTTCAACCAAATTTAGCATAGTGGGTAAGCATTGCCCTCCTTCTCCATGATTACATAGATTCCACTTTTAAATTCATTACAAGGGGAATCCATTTCAAGGATTATTTATTTCTCAAGGCACTATTCATCTCTCCATCCATTTCCTTGGCCAAGAAGTGAGTTGGACCCTGTTGACCATTTTTGCCCAATAGGCCAAAAATTGGTCCCCCTTCTTTTTGATGTTGTTCTGAGCCAGTACTTTTGATTTTCCATGAGTCTTGCAATTTCTATGAACTTTTCAAATTTTCTACGAAGTCTACAGGTCCATTTCTATGGACTCTGCAGAGCTTGGATTTCTACAGACTCAGCAGTAAGGCTTCTTCAGACTCTTGTCTAGAATTTCACAAGGAAGGTTAGCATTTTTCAAACCATTGAACCGGTTCAATGCCATGGTTTAATGCCTAAGTTCATCAACTCAGTTCAAAGGCTTGGTTCAATTCAGTTGGTTCAATGCTTTGGCAAAGTTCAATGCCTTAGTTCAAGGCAAAGTTCAATGCTTTGGTTCAACGATAGAGTTTAACATTTTGGTTCAAAGCTCAAGTTCATTGGCCTTGGTTCATCACTTGGTTCATCAGATGGTTCAATCATTCGGTTCACCCAGTCGGTTCATTAGCAAGTTCATCGACAGGTTCAATCAAATGGTTCGGTGCCTTGGTTCAACAATTGTTTGAACCGTTAAACTAGTTCAATGGATTGGTTCAACGCCTTGGTTCAAGCAAACGGTTCAAAGGCTTAGTGAAATAAAGGAGTGGTGTGTAGTGTTGAACCGTTGAACTGTTGAACCATTTTTGGTTCAATCACTCGGTTCAACGGCTTAGTTCAATCGAGTAGTTCAAAGGAGAGTCCCAAAAGGCTGAAGGATCAGTACCCTTACAGAGGGCAATTCTGGGTTCAAGAGCCCTTGCAAAGGGCAGGGAGCACTTCAAAAGGGCCACAAGGAAAGAAAGATGCAAAGGGTAAGTTTTTTAGAATTTTGTTTAAGGCATAATTCCTTCGGAATTTTTGTCTGAAGGAATTCCTTCAGACAAAAAGCCTAAAGGAATTCAGAAAGGCTACAAATAGAAAGGATCCCGCAAAAGACTAAGCCAAAAGAAATAATTTCTTTGGACTTTTTATCTGAAGGAATTCCTTCAGACAAAAAGTCTGAAGAAATTCAGAGGAAGGCCACAGTAAAAATCCTGGGGAATGAACAAAGCATTTCTCATGGACTTTTTGTCCGTGGGAAAATTGTTTGCAATAAAAAGCCCGCGGGAAAAGCCCAAAGTAAGAAACCCGCCCAAAGGGTATGTGCCCTTGCGAAGGGCTCTCACCAAGGAAAAGGACTTTTCTAAAGAAAGCCAAAGGAAAAGTCCAAGTGATGACTTGTGCACAGACGTCAAATTTAAGGTAGTGAAATAGCTATTGGTTTTAAAAATGCTTGTGTGTCAACCATGGAAAGAGCCTAAGGAATGCAACGACCTGCTAGAAGATCTCCCTCGAGGGTTGAAGGAGGTGAAGGAGACAAAGCAAGGAAGAAGACAAGGTGTAGAAAGAGACAAAGCAGTCCAAGTGGCAAAGAAGAGGCAAGTTATTGCCAGATGGTCACCAAATGGCGCAAACAGTAAGCGACGCAACTTGTTTCCTCCAATTTGCATTTATAAGTAGAAAAGCCACACAAATGACTGGAAGGGAGCAGTTTGTTCATAGAGAAAAGGTGTGACTTGCATTTCCTCATTAAGGTTGGGATGCCAAAGTCAAAGCAGGAATCGACAATCAAACAGCTCCCTCTTCCCAAGGCTCAGAATGCACATGGGCCAACTTGCAAAAAGAGTGTCAAAGTCTTTCCCAGAAAGTGCCAAGTTCTCTCCCTCTTTCTATATATTTTAAAATTTCTCATTTGAAAAAGGGGGACTCTCTCAGCCTTAAGGCAAAACTCTGCCCAAAAATCTCTCAGGCTTGTAAGGCAAAGCTCTGACAGATTTTACCTTGAACCAAGACTTAGCATTTTTACCTCCATCTAGACTTGCACTTTGAAGTATATGTCTATGTTCTTCTTTTGTGTTAAGTCATTATCTTTCATGCTTCTCACAAATTGATTACAACATGTCTAGTGCATTGTGAAGTCTCTTTTCTACAGGTCTGCCAGAAGTGTTCCTAGGGGAATGTAGGTGCCTGTGAATAGGCTGCCATAAGTGTGTCTCAGGATGCCTCTGGTAGTTTCTACCTCCCTGTATTTCCATGGACCCTTAGCTGACTGTTGTAAAAGAGCTTCCCACTTCAGATGAAGTGTATAGGCACTTCCTTTTGGTGAAAAGTGTATATTCGGGCTAGATAGGTCAACTTTTATAGTGTATCACCTTTTCATTTTTAGGCTTAGGTTCTATTTTCAACATCTCTCTCTCCCTTTTCATCCCCCCATTTTTTCATTTTATTTGTTAGTAGTGGGAGAAACTAGGGCCTAAAAGATACATCAAAGGGAGCTAGCCCTTATCTAGAGACTCTCCCCTCTAGCTTTGTCAGTCCCACAGGCAAGAGGGGAGTTTCCATTATTGCGTGTGGAAGGGCGAGAGCTAGGCATCCTGCCCCGGGTGCAATCCACTACATCAACAATTTTTGGCACGTCTGATGGGACCAACAAGGACAAGTTGTGTCCAAAGAGTTAAAGAATTTTTGGTGTGTTCTCCAACCAACTAGCCTTTGGAGGCTTTTGCATTAACACTAATGGTGACTCTGAGTTGAATCAGTTGGTTAAGCAGCCTGGTGACATCAAAAATCACATTTTTGTATGTATAATTCCTTTGTACAAAATCATGAACCTTGTATTCCTTCATATGACTTTAATCAGACTCAAAATTTTCATGCAATCACCTCAAGAAGCTCTCCTAGTTGCCCTTCAATGATAAGGGAGGTGGCACTAGAGTTTGAGAAGTAGGTAATGGAGATCGACAGACTGGATGAGCAGTATAGATATCAACAGGAGCTGATGTATAAAGAGGCGTGTTTATGCAGGCAAGCTTAGGCCTTGCAATCCATGGAGGAGGAGGTAGCAAAGTGGAGGAATCCATTCATGCAAGGCAGTTAGCCTTGCACACCCCCTCCTATCCTAAAGAAAGCCCCCTCTTGTGCACTGAATCCTTTCTACCAGATGGCACTTGCTCATTCTAGCTCATCTGATGCATCAATCAACCCTGCTCTTGACCCCGTGTGCCTAGCCTTCAATCATCAAAGGGAACTAGAACAACCTCCCATGGAGATAAACCTTCTAAACTCCTTAGATTATGAATCTTCTTTTGGGAGGAACTTTACGAACTAGCACATCTCTCTCGAAACTGCTCCTACTCAACATGATGATGCTGGTGACCTCCAAGAAAGACTCTTTCAAGATAATCTAGCCAAGCAAATTGAAGATTTAGAGGCTAAGATGAGACTGCTTACAGAAGGAGAGATTGAAATTTTAGACCTCATAGAGGAACCCCAGGACCTTGGAGAAAATAAAGTTACTGCATGTTCACAGGAGTAAAATTCCAATTCTGAGATCCTAAACTAGAAGAAAATAGTAGAATCATGGGGCAGGAAGGAGGAGAAGAAGGGTTTTTCTCAAAACCTTGAAGAAGATGAGGCTGATCCTACTCATGATGATGCTAGTGACCTCTAAGAAAGGCTCTTCCAAGAGGATATGGCCAGAAGAATTGTAGAGTTAGAATCCAAAGAGAGATTCCTCAGCCAGTGTGTGATGGATGGTTCAGACCCAACGACACATTCCATGTCTGAACACACCCCATCTACACACCTCCAAAAGGGCTATCAGGCCACACCTAATATTGATGAAGTGCTGACCAGATGGAAGGAGGAGAATCATTCAATTCTAGCTCAAGGACTACCTCCTCTTCCACATGTTTTTTTCACTTCATCCCTTCTCAAGGAGAAACCTATTCTGCAAGAGGCGAGTGAGGAAGAAAAGATCCAATTTGTAGCTCTTCAGGAGGCTATCATGAGCGACAATGAAGAAGAAATCATCATTGATGATCCTTGTGAAGACCTCGTCAACAATGGAGAAGACACAAGGCATGCATACGTGCGGATGTTCTAGCAATATGAGGAGGAATATAAGCATGGTGAGCTCCCTCCTCCTTTGTTTGATGAACTTCCTTATTGCTTCGATGAGGAGGATGACTATGTTGAGGAGCCTGATTTGGAGGAGGATCAGGAGGATATATTTGAACATCTAGAGATCTGATCTTTGAGGAGGAAAAGGAGAGGCTGGTCTCCCTTGAGGAAAGCCTTGAAGAAGAGTTTTTTGAACAAAGAGGTGATGTTTTATGGGATGAGCAATCATTTTGTGATTCCATTTCAGACATCACAATAGTCACCCTTCTTCAAGAAGGCCAAGAGGGAGCAGAGGATGAGTTTGGCAAGATCTCCAACGAAGCAGAAGGAAATGGGTCAAACCATGATGCATTACAGAGGGACTGTGCAGATCAAAGGGCTTATGGTGATGAGTTAGCAGCCATTGATTTTTTGGTGAAATGCACCAGCATGAAGGACCAGCATTCAGCAAGCTTTTAGGAACAAAAATAATACATGTATGTTGGAAGCATGTTTAAATCTGATCCACTAGGATGTAGGCCAATCCAGGTGACAGGAAAGAGGAGTAGGTCACCAAATCTCCTTTTCATTCAGCCACTTATCTGGCACCATAAGTCTTCTTGCCAGGGAGGAGACTTAAATTTTTTTCCCTTTGATCCAAGAGGGAGGCAAATGTACCTGGTTAGTTGTACATAGTAGTTGCTTTTAGTTTCTTTTCCTGCTTTCCCTAAGTGTAGTTTGCATAAGTAGTGTTTTTAGTCTTGTGTGTGCTTTCCCTTGTGTCTAGGGTAAAAATATTCATGTTTGATTCTTGGATCTATCAGGGCTGTTGTTAACTTTGTTCAAGCTGCATCTGACTCCGTGCCCAATGGACTAGAAGGCAACTGGTCTCTAAGCATAGCAGGCATGCTTCCCCTGGGAGTCACCAATTTGTTGACCATTTTTGCCCAACAGGCCAAAAATCGGTCCCCCTTCTTTTTTATGTTGTTTAGATCTAGTACTTTTGATTTTCCACGAGTCTTGTAATTTCTACAGACTCTGCATATTTTCTATGGAGTCTATAGGTCCATTTCTATAGACTCTGTAGAGCTTGGATTTCTACAGACTCAGAAGTAAGGCTTCTTCGGACTCTTGTCTAGAATTTCACAAGGAAGGTTAGCATTTTTGAACCATTGAACCGGTTCAATGCCTTGGTTCAACGCCTAAGTTCATCAGCTCAGTTTAAAGGCTTGGTTCAATTCAGTTGGTTCAACGCTTTGGCAAAGTTCAATGCCTTGGTTCAAGGCAAAGTTTAACACTTTGGTTCAATGGCAGAGTTCAACATTTTGGTTCAAAGCTTAAGTTCATCGTCCTTGGTTCATCAGATGGTTTAATGATTCAGTTCACCCAATCGATTCATCGGCAAGTTCATCAGCAGGTTCAATCAAATGGTTCAGTGCCTTGGTTCAATAATTGTTTGAACCATTGAACCGGTTTAATGGATTGGTTCAATACCTTGGTTCAAGTGAATGGTTCAAAGGCTTGGTGCAACAAAGGAGTCACGTGCAGTGTTGAACCGTTGAACTGTTGAACCATTTTTGGTTCAATCGATCGGTTCAACGGCTTAGTTCAATCAGGCAGTTCAAATGAGCATTCCAAAAGGCCGAAGGACAAATGCCCTTATGGAAGGTAGTTCTGGGTTCAAGAGCCCTTGTGGAGGGTAGGGAGAACTTCAAAAGGACCACAAGGAAAGAAAGCCACAAAGGGTAAGTTTTTTATAATTTTGTTTAAGGCATAATTCCTTCAGACTTTTTGTCTGAAGGAATTCCTTCAGACAAAAAGCCCGAAGGAATTTGAAAAGGCTGCAAATGGAAAGGATCCCGCAAAAGACTAAGGCAAAAGAAATAATTTCTTCAGACTTTTTATTTGAAGGAATTCCTTTAGACAAAAAATCTGAAGAAATTTAGAGGAAGCCCACAGTAAAAATCCTGGGGAACGAACAAAGTAATTCTCATGGACTTTTTGTCTATGGGAAAATTGTCTGTAGTAAAAAGCCCACAGGAAAAGCCCGAAGTAAGAAACCCGCTTGAATGGTATGTGCCCTTGCAGTGGGCTCTCACCGAGGAAAAGGAAATTCCTTCAGACAAAAAGTTTGAAGAAATTCAGAGGAAGGCCGTAGTAAAAATCTTAGGGAACGAACAAAGTAATTCTCGTAGACTTTTTGTCCGCGGGAAAATTGTCTGCAGTAAAAAGCCCACAGGAAAAGCTCGAAGTAAGAAACCCGCCTGAAGGGTATGTGACCTTGCAGAGGGCTCTCACCGAGGAAAAGGACTTTTCTCAAGAAATCCAAAGGAAAAGTCCAAGTGACAATGGGTGTGTGGACGTCAAATTTAAGGCGGTGAAATAGCCATTGGTTTTTAAAATGCTTGCACGCCAACCATGGAAAGAGCCTAAGGAATGCAGCGACCCACCAAAAGATCACCCCTAAGGGCTGAAGGATCTAAAGGAGACAAAGCAAGGAAGAAAACAAGGTGAAGAAAGAGACAAATCAGTCCAAGTGGCAAAGAGGAGGCAAGTTATTTCCAGATGGTCACCAAACGGTGCAAACAGTAAGTGGCACGGCTTGTTTCCTCTAGTTTGCATTTATAAGCAAACAAGCCACACAAATGACTAGAAGGGAGCAGTTTATTTGTAGAGAAAAGGCACAACTTGCATTTCCTCATTAAGGTTGGGACACCAAAGTCAAAGCAGGAACCAACAATCAAATGGCTCCCTCTTCCCAAGGCTCAGAATGCACATGGGCCAGCTTGCAAAAAGAGCACCAAAGTCTTTCCCAAAAAGTGCCAAGTTATCTCCCTCTTTCTATATATTGTAAAATTTCTCATTTGAAAAAGGGGGACTCTCTCAGCCTTAAGGAAAAACTCTACCCAAAAATATCTCAGGCTTGTAAGGCAAAGCTCTGCCAGATTTTACCTTGAATCAAGACTTAGCATTTTTACCTCCATCTGGACTTGCACTTTGAAGTATATGTCTGTGTTCTTCTTTTGTGTTAAGTCATTGTCTTTCATGCTTCTCACAGATCGATTATAGCATGTCTAGTGCATTGTGAACTCTCTTTTCTACAGGTCTGCCAGAAGTGTTCCTAGGGGAATGTAGGTGCCTGTGAATAGGCTGCCATAAGTGTGTCTGAGGACACCTCTGGTAGTTTCTTCCTCCCTGTATTTCCATGGACCCCTAGCTGACTGTTGCAAAAGAGCTTCCCACTTCAGATGAAGTGTATGGGCACTTCCTTTTGGTGAAAAGTGTATATTCGGGATGGGTGGGTCAACTTTTCTGGTGTATCATATTTTCATTTTTAGGCTTAGGTTCTGTTTTCAGCATCTCTCTCTCCCTTTTCGTCCCCCCCTTTTTTCATTTTATGTGTTAGCAGTAGGAGAAACCAAGGCCTAAAAGATACATTAGAAGGAGCTAGCCCTTATCTAGATACTTTCCCCTCCAGCTTCGCTGGTCCCACAGGCAAGAGGGGAGTTTTCGTTGTTGCGTGTGGAAGGACGGGAGCTAGGCGTCCTACCTTGGGTGCAATCCACTGCATCAACAGACCCTTTGTAGCACATTTATCTCCATGTAGGTAAGTTCAGGTACGCATTTTCTTCTTATTTATTTTACTCTAGTACTTTATTTTATTACATCACTAGAATAAAAGGAGGGGGAATGTATACACCCTAAATTGGTCAAACAACCACACATATCATGTCTTTTCATAGTCCTTTAACAAGAGACTTCAACTAGAGAATATGAGCCTTGTTCACATTAGCCATGTCTTTTTTTTTACGTATCTTGGTCTTATTTCATGCTTGAGTCACATTTTTGTCCATAACTAGTCATCCATAGTCTTCTAGGTGGTCATTCTAGCTCAGCCAGACTCTATTTCCAATGCTAATTCCATCCCCCCAGGTCCTAAGCCTATTGGACAGGAGTACTAGGATTAGACTATAACATTGGACCCTAGGGTGTCCTATTTCTAACACTCTTATCTAATTGGATTTTGATTCCCAATGGTTAGGTTTCCTCACTTAGTGAGTCCCAATCCCTTCTTAGCTTTGTCCTTAAGTTTTTTTTGTCTTTCTAATGTTAGACAAATTTGAATAAAGTTCCCAAATTCAAAACAAGGAGTGTCTTATATAAAGGACTTCACAAGGCATTTTATATCTAGCACTTACTACTTTGGCACAATACATAATTAAAAATTAGTCAATAGTATAGCTCATCATCCTGCATTATACATAGATTTGCATGCTTGATCAAGGAAGGGCCTAGGCAAAAGTCATTCTTGCATCTACCATGTGTGTTGATTATGCACGTTCCCTAAGGGAGAACTATATTTTATCTAAGGCCCTAACTTGGGGGTTAATGTAGATAATGATTAGGATAGAAGGGGTTCTAGATCATGCAATCATACTTATCCTAACCCAATTTTCCCCCCTTTTGATTTTGATGTATTTATTGTTTCATGTGTGTAGATGAACACAAGATTTTTAAGATTAAAGCAATTTATAAGGATCTCCATCAACATTCAAGATTCAAAATTTCATAGGAAGGATCACATAGGGACAACAAACAAAAACCATAAAACTCAGATCTCTGTGACTAGTTTGGATAATAGTGACAGGACCTAGACTATAGAGCTAGACCCTTAAGTGTCCTATCCTTTCATAGAATGAAAGAAAGATCCAGATTCATGACATCTTCCTAGTCTTGTGCAATAATTTTCAAGCTTTGAAATAGTCATCTCAGTCTACTTTTCTAGATAAGTTACTTCTCTTCCCTATGTAATTAATTGGATCAAAATATATATTTTAACATATTAGATTAGATTTTTCCCCTTACTCTAGACCCTTTATTATTTAGGAACTAAACACTAGTTTCTCAAAAATAATAAAAAAGTAGGCATAGGTGCCATTATTTCTAAATGTGGATAGTTTAGTCCCACATTGATTGGGATAAACAATAAATAATGTCTTGAAACAAGTCTTCTCTCCTTCATAATCAGTTAATACACCACCTTTAATCCCACATTCATTGTAATGGGAAACAAACAAAGCTTTAATACAAATCATGTTTCCCTTTAGAATCAGTCACAAGAAACCACACTTGATTCGACCATGGATGCCTCAAATTGGTTCTATGTGGAGGCTTTGAGGATGCCATGTTGAAGGCTTGAGTTTCCATGTTGAGGGTTGTGGAGTTGATACATTGAGGCCTTATGATCTTTCCACATGGGGTCTTAGGCACTAAGATTTATAACATTGGGAAATTTATTCCCACATTCACTTTTTTGAGGCCTAAAAAAAGTCTTAAATGGAAAGACACTTCCATATTAATGTGAATATAAGAGATAGGGTCCCCTCATAAAAAGATGACCCCATTGGTTGAGGGGCCCCAACTAAAAAATATCATCACACTAGCATGTATTCTATCAAATACTAGAGACCAAAGTCAAACCCAGTTGTATTTTTTCTCCACCATGTGCCATCATGTGATTATTCCTCTTTTTTATACTATGATTAGTATAGCTTAAAAATATGTATATATCCAGTCAGTTGTTGACTTAGCACTATGTGTAGACTATGTTTTTTACTTGTTTGAGTTTACCTTTAGTAGGCTATAACTTTTGCATAGGTGTTGAAATGACTCCATTCAAATTACATTGGAAATCTCTTTATTAGATCTTCAATGCGCAAGTAGTTTTAATAGAATTTTGAACCATCTAAGTGTGTCAAATGTGGGGATATTCCTATATCAATCCTCCCCACTAAAAATATTTTGGACTACCAAAATTTTGTTTCATTTTGAAAATAAGTGAAAGTACAACTCCCTCACTTTATGTCTTCCATGCATCATGATTTACTTGGATGCATTCCTTTTTTACTCATATGAAGGTACCTCTAAACACTAATTCATCTATCTTTTATTGAGAACAAACTCTTCCTACAACTCATCAAGTAATCCAGGAGAAAAATTATCAACAAAAGGAACTTGGATATTCTCATGCTGATCCATGATCATAGGAGGCTCATATAGTTTCAAATTTATCTCATGGAGATTGACTGGCCAAACTAAAATCTATAAATTTAGGTTAATATATTTCATAACTCCCTCTGATATATACCAAATGACCTTATTAAACTCTTGGTGTCTTTGCCTTCTTCTTGGTAGATGATCTTAGCCACTTCAATACATTGCTTGTAGGCTAGAATGAAACTCTCCTATTAAGAGATTTTTTTTTTAAAATATTCCTTGTTTTTAAAATTATCAATAAGGGTAGAAAATTACATTACATTATAATTAATTTGTGTTATAACAGGTCACCATTTGTATAATTTACCCTTATTGGGGTATTACAATTTAATACAACATATATGGATTGTAAACACAATTCCATTTACAAACATTGTTAGAATCTGGGTCTTTACAAAATATGCATACAATAAATTACACATACATTGAAAGAACATATTTCAATCAAATAACGTGGATGAAAACATACACCCATAAAAAAATATTTCTCTTATTAATTTCCACTCACCACGGAAGCACTTCTCATGTTGATTTAATGCCACTTCATCTTCCTCTCGGAAGAACACTTCATCCTACCAACATGTCTCTCAACTACTGTCTATCTTAGATAACTTTTTTTTTATTTCTCTTTTAGTGGAGTTCATCTTTACCAATATTTCCAAATTCTAAAATAAGTGGTAATAAAAACATGCTAACATGAATGTCAACATGAACAGTGAATATAAAATAGAAAATGATACAACCTCTTATAATAGGCTACTCATAATGTGATTCTCAAATTAGATGGTTGATCCATATTGGCCTTCAATGAGTGATCTTCCTCCACACTTGCTCATACATATGAGGTTGTTTTCTTCCATGCTTATTTAAAAATGGAAACCCAAGAAGTGATTTGGAGGTACTACATAAGCATTTTATACTAAACTTAGCTATGCAGATATGTTATCCATGAAACCAAATAATATTTAATTGATCCTATCTAGTGGATGCTCCTCTTTAGTTTGATACCTCTTGATAGAATATTATTTGGGTATGTGGTTTTCTTCATATTCTTCCTTTTTTAATATTGGTGCTTGACCAACTCTTTCATGTGCCACCTCTTACTTTTTAGGGGTTTCAACAACCTCCCTACTTGTAGGTGATTGCACAACATCATTCTTGTAGGACTCCTTAAAATTATATGGATGAAGTTATGGATGAATTTTACAACACTTCTTAACCCAATAGCCACTCATATTATAATGAGAGAAATAATTCTTGCCCAATTTATGGGACAATAAGCACTTATTTACATTCTCCACATTTTGACTTAGAGAGTGGCCTTCACAACTTGTCTGCTTCCTCTTGAAGGGCATGGCCTTATTTTGGATGGACTTTCTTGTCAAACACATGGTCACATACAGGTTATTCATTCCAAAAAAATAACATGGGTATGTATACCAAAATTTTTATGTTAGAAGACATTCTTCTCAAAATCAAAGTAAACATTAGAATATTTATGTTTTCCATAACTTTTAGGGTTGCCCTTCGTACAAGCCTCATGAGGGGAAAATATGTTACTTCCTCCTTTGAGATGTTCATATCTCTTTGGAGATGCTTTAAATTTGTTCTTAATGTTTTTCCCATGATTTAAATACTATCCCTTTCTTGATTCTAAATTGTACTCACTCTCACTATCATGGAGTGAGGATGTGCCATCTCCTTGTATGGGCTATTTTTTTAGATCTAGTGGCTTGGGATATTTTCTTGTAGAAGTTTTTCTTGATTTATCTATCTTGGAGAATAATCTAACTTTTTATTTGCCGCTAACATATCCCAAACTTGCATAATGAGGTCTTTCCTCAACCTATATGGGATTAGTCAATCCTTGGATATTGATGCCAATGCCTTTTACATAGAAACCCATTTGGGTTAGCAATATAGAGATAATACCCTAAGTATGTTTATCAAATTCATGAAAAGAAACATCTACATTTTGATGGGAAGAAAGATAACATGGTAAATTACTTACTGTGCATTCCTCAGTCATGGTTTTTGTACCTTTGGTAGAGGATGGTCTCCTTTATTTAGGAGACTCTTCTTTCTCCTCCAATCCTTCACCATTTTTTAACTTTTACAAAATATCTTCCTTGGCATGCAACTGAAGTTGTAATTCCGAAATGATTCCCATGAGAATTTCTTATTGGAACATCAATTGATATTGCAGTTCTTGTATCTAATCCTCAAAGGCCTAAAATATTTATATTAATTTAGAGTTTTCCTCCTAAATATATTAGTTTATGATTTCAATATCTTGAAGCCTTTCTCTCTTTAGAGCTTTTCCCATGGTTGTACTTTTTCAACCAAGAAACCTACATTTCCAAACTTCAAATAAATGGAAGTGTCTAACACAAAGTGGAAAAGATGTTAGTAATTCCATTTTTAAAATTGCTCTGGTAATGAACTTGATCCAAAAATGGGTAGTTAATGCAAAATGATCACTAATTTACCAATTTCGATACTAGACTTAGTTTTTATTGATTTCCCATAAAAATGTAAAAATGCCTTATTAATGAACATTCATTATTAAAAAAATTAACTTAAAATAATTAACTGAAAGAACATAGAACAATTACACTGTAAGTTGATAATGGAGTTTGTCCAAGTTAGACTGCATCTCTAAGTTTGCTCAAAATATGAATCAATCAATTAAAAATGATGCAAAAAATGTACCTTCTTACATCAATTTTCTCTCAATGAGGGGGTATCTCTCCCAATACATAGTTATATCTTCTAATACGGGGATTCAAGTTCTATATTCTATCTCTAGGAGGTCTCTGTAATGGACTCTTGGCCTCATATTTTTTTTCCTGCAATAAAAGTACATAAACTAATTTTTTAATTCTTTTACAAAGGAAGAAAAAATACGTTTTAAATGTAATATTCCTCCTTTTATATTATTTCTAGACTCTATGGTTCATCAGACAAAGCCTTAGAATTTTACCAGGCTTGTTGGGGTTTGAATCCCACTTAAAATGCCTCTTTTTAAGCTTGCATAGCCTAAAATTTAAAGGATAAATACAAAAATCTTGTGTTTTTTCACCAAAAACGATGTGGTTAAGTTGGAAAAGACCCAAAATGGGTCATGTGGGGTGAGGGGGTTATGTCCCACTCCAATGCCTTATCATTTGAGAAGGGTTTGATCATCCTTAGCATCTTTTTGACACAATTCTCAATTTTTAGTCCCACGTTGATGGGAAATGATAATAAACATAGGATTAAAAATCAATATCCACAGCTTGTAGTTCAGTCTAAAAGCCACATTTAATCCCACATGCACTAGACATGGTATAAATAAGTGTTTAAATTTTCATTTATTTCCCCTCGAATGTCACCAATGCTTGTGATTTAGTCTTATCACGAAAGAGTAGGTCACATGGTGACTATAGGTGCCATTATTTGTAAATATGCATAATTTTGTCCCAAATTAATTAGGATAAACAATAAAGAATGGCTTAAAATAAGTTTTCTCTCATTCAAAATCAGTCAATAGACCACCTTTAATCCCTCATTCATTGGAATGGAAATAAAATAAAACTTTAATATGAATCCTTGATGTTTTGACCTAGTTTTATGTGGAGGTTTTGAGGATGCCATGTTGAAGGCTTGAGTTTCCACATTGAGGGGTTAATATCTCTTCACATGGGGTCTTAGGAACTAAGATTTGAAACATTGATAAATTTAGTACCACATTCACTGTATTGAGACCTGTAATAATGTTTAAATGGAAAAACACTTCCATATTAATATGAATATAGGTGGCAGGGTCCCCCTACTTACAAACCCCCCAACTAGTAAATAGTGTGGGATCCACATTATCCTATATGATGTCAAATACCAGATACCAAAACCAAACCCATTTGATATCTCTCTTTTCCATGTGTCATTATGTGATTGGTCCACTTCATAGGGTGTGATTTTTAGAACTATCAAATATACATAAGTCCAGTCAGTTGCTAACTCAACACTATGTGTATAATGTGTATTTTTTTACCTTTTTAATTTTACTTCCAATAGGACATAAATTTTTCATATGGTGTTAAAATGACTTTATTCAAAATGATTTGGAAATCTATCGACAAGATCTTCGATGTGAAAGAAGTTTTTCTAGAATTTAGAACCATCTAAAAGTGTCAAATGTGGGGATCCTCATAGATCACTGTAACACTATATTCTTAAAGTTATTGGTAATTAATAAGGATAATATTCAATAATCAAATTATAACATCAAAGAATTTTATAACACTCCACGTCAAGTATTTGGAACCATTTCATTAGGTGTGAATTAGGTCCAAGATACTACCTATTATTTTCCATGTCATGCATAATCGAATACATTACAACTTAATTTTTTGATAGCCATAGATACATACTATGTAATTAATTCCATTAGTATTACATAGATGTACCAAAAATAGGAATGGTGGATAACCCTATTTAGAACTAGTAGATGAGGATTCATTCATATATTGTAAATAAATTATATATACTCTTGAGATGCAATCAAAATCACAATTGGAAGATCCTACTATTATTTATCCATCATGGGCCATTACAATATCTTAGATGCATACATATGAGGTGGGTGAATCAAGTACATAAAAATATAAGGGATCAATTTTAACAAAACAATATATGGAGCAATAAGAATCACATGTTGATCTAGAATAGACACAACCTATTACCAATCTCCCTCTACTTGTGAACTCGGAATAACTAGATAAAATGGTTATAGATTAATATGACAATGATGAATATGATATCAACATGGAATATATAACATATGATTAGATATGAAAGTCAATATTTAATCCCTTTGAAGAATACTTATCTCAAAATTTATTCACACCTATGGTAGTTTGAACATATCATGATGAGCTATACATAACATAGAAGTATAAATTAGAAACTATTATGGATACAAGATCTTTTATAAATAAAGGAAAGACCACAATGATAGATCATGAGCATATCCTAAGTGAAAAACATTATTTCAATGTTATAATGCACCAAACCCAACCAAAATTAAATATCAACAAGTCTTGGAAAAAAGTGAAACAATATAATTTAGTAAATAATGTGGAACTAAAAAATTCTATGACTCCAATAGTATTATAGATAACAGGACTCCAAGATACATTGAGTACAATATTAAAGTTACTTCTTGACCTTAATATTATCACATTACCATTTACTCGACATCTATTTATGGGACATATTTTAATTCAAAAAGGTGAAATCTATTTTAACCATCATATAATTATGGGACACAATATTAATCATTGTGAGGCATTAGAAAAATATGTTTAAAAATACAAGGACAAAGACATTATCAGGATTTTACAGGACCAATGGGAAAAAATAATATAAAATCCAATAAAGGTGATAACTACAACAACAATGACTATAAATCATCCTTGACAAGAACCATTGACTATTACCATATTTATGAAATGTAAATACTACAAAAATATTTAGATTGATGATAGTAGTAAATACACTTATTATAGGTTTACAATAGTTGGGACATAACATTATAAATCTACAACATAACATAGTGTCTAGGACACTTTGGATATATATTATTAAAAATATCTTGTGCGCTAAAAGTGGTTATTACACCCATATAGGTCAAGCATCCTAAATACAAGGTTTCTTTCACATTAGGATATAATTGGTTGTAATATATACAAGCTACATTGGATTTAAACCACCATTATCTCACCTTTTCACAAGAAGAAATAGTGATTACATTCTAACATGACGATGATGGTTTCAATAGAGAGGCACAATCTTTAGAATCAACATAAGATACATCAGTGGACTAAATATAACTAGAAAAAGAAAAATCAATATGACTATATAACTAGAAGAATAAAAAGTAAGTATTATTATTTCAATACTAACAAATATGGCCTACTTTCATATAGATAAATTTCTAGTTTAGATATTCTTAAAAAAACTCAAAATATAAAAAAATCAAATAATCAAAAAAATGTGAAAACATTCAAATGTTCAACAAATCCAAAATCAAGACCTAAGCATGATATGATGGTTATTTTACATTTTTACATATGTTATTTATCACATGTTTTGGTAGATGGCATATTATTTACATACACATGCATTTCATAGTATCTGAGTGTTATATATGACATATAGGCTACACATGGACATACATATGTTGGTTTTCCCTCTATGTAGTGGTTAAATTCGGTAAATCATGTTCCACACATTTCACTATTACATGATATATATTTATATGACCTTTGTACTATGTTGAACCACCTATATGAATTAAATATGTCTTGTTAGTTACTCATTTCTTACACAATGACACATGATATTCCATTTTACTATGATATGACATTGATAAATACAAATGATATAAACTAACTACTTATCTTATGTTCCATTGATGTTATTAATATTTGACATGGTATAATACTTTGTGTGTGACTATTGTGTGTGCCTCTTTAGGTTTTATTATTGTGACATCCATTGATGTCCCTTATTTTTGACATTTTTTATGCCAACCTACATGTGGAATTTAGCCTTGATTATTGTGACATATTTATGTTCCTTATATGTGGCCCTTTGGCCTATGTATGAAAACTAAATGTTGGGATTGTTGAGCTTTTTGTGTTTTTTGAGATTGTCAATATAGATGGGTGCCATGATTTACATCATGTAATATTTTTGCTTAGTATTATTCAATTACACTTCTATTGCATGGTTCATTGATATATTTATCTATACATGATACTTACATGCCCTACATTCCATATATTACAAACATGCCTTGATTTTTACATACATTATTATGATGAAATATTATGCACATGATCACATGATATTACATGATTTTATCTTTATACATGACATGTTATGGTTCATTCTTATTTTGAGATGAGTGACTTACATGATACATCTCTCATCTCAAAAGGGGGCATTACACTGGGCTTGTCTTAGAGACATAAGCCTCCATGAACATAAAATATTAGTAGAGTATAGGTTTTACATATTTTAGAGATTCATATGGTTCATATATCATATTATTTTAGATACATGGCAGACATTAGCATATTGATATAAGGGGGCATATGCACAACAATTTATAGGAATAAAATTTCATAATTATAGTTTCACATTACATTTGGGATAAGGTTATCAAATTTAGCATATAGATTAAGGGGGAATGACATTGGTTCATTCACATATATAACATAGTTATATTTGAATAGAAAATGGTTATCATTCCAATTTAAACTTATAAAAACCTATGTACATGATGGGGGAATGAACATTGTTCATTCTTTTGTAATAATGGTTTTTTTGGTGATTACATGGATCGAACCTGATTGAAATTGAATGTAAAATTACATTTGAATATATAAGCCATTTGCAATGGTTGATTCATTTTTTAGTGAACCTTGCTTGATCAATTCTCTCATTTACCTGTGTAGTTTTTTCTTGTGGAGTTGAGCCTTGTCTAATCGATTCTCTATATTTTTACTACCTAGTTATTTGGCTTAGTACATTGTTTACTTACCCTAAAATTCACTAGGGTTGGGAAATATTTTCTTCCCAACTTAGGATCATTCATACTTACATAATTTTGGGGCATAATCACCCCTAACTCTCCATTAATTCAATGAGTAATAATCATCTCCAATAATTTACAAAGGAAACATGGTTACACCAATATAGACGTGTACTCTAACCCTTACGCTTTGAATTTTTTAGATTTCATATTTCATATATGATAATTGACTACTTCTTTCTCATTTTTTGTTTTTATGGAGTGTAACTACACATTTGGAACCATCTCCCAAAATTAAAAATGTGTTGTACACACTTAGATATAGTTTATCATTTTACTCTAGGAATTCCATTACTATAATAAAAGAGTGTGATTCATATATACTAATATTTGGTCTTCAATACTTGACAATGAAAATATTGACACATATTTACCACACATAAATTGATCACCCAAACAAAGTCCTAATTCACCATCATCTCACACTTTCATTCTATTTTATGATTTAAACCTTCCATTATGTTGTGAAACACATATAGGAACCTCATTGTCTGTCTCAAACCTGATAATTATACTACTCATATATATCCATAATCTCAGATAATTCCACTTGTACATGGGTTGATTCCTAATACAATTTTTTTGTTACTAATTGATAAAAACCTAGCCGGTAAAAATTATCTCACTCCTAGCAATAAATATTTATAAAATAAAACCCATCCTTAGGGTTGGCCCATAAGTCTACTGTGTCACTAGAGTTATAAATTATTCAAAAATATCCATATATAAACACATCATTTCCTCATTTCAAATCTATCTAGAATTTTTCAATTACACATCTATACACACATTAATAAAATATTCTTTATTCTTCCTAATTTTCTTACTATTTAATAGTGGTAGTCATAAGCCAAGTTTAAATCACTTACAATCAAGTTCAAAGAAAGCATTATCAAGTATAAATACAATTATTATTTGCATACACATATTGAAGGAGCCCAATTTCATAATCAAACTAGGTGGGTGAACTACATGCAAATTTATTTCCCTCCTTGGAGTATTGGATACATAGGTAATAGTTAATAACCAAGCATGGGTAATTAGGGTCATATCAGTGCATTACACTACCTCCACTTTTTTATGTTTCTATCCTTCACAAGCATGTCTAAGATTTCAAGGTAAAGGAAGAGGATTTCTTGATATGTGTGTATCATCAAGGTTTAGGATCATAAACACAGATCAAGAAAAGATAGTCATAGGTGACCATATAGTCACTATGTCATATTTATGTATAGGTTAGTTCCAATATGTAGGTTAGTATCAACTTGCAATACTAACCCGATCCTGTGGAATTAACCCAACACATGAAGCAAATCAATTCCTAAAACAATTAAATCTTAGGCATACTTATCTTTAATTTCTAATTCCAAAACATAGTAATTTTTAGATAGTCAACCTAGAAATATAAGTATCATGGTCTCTTTAGTATTTTCCATATTTAGCATATTCGCTAATCAAATCTAAAGAATGAATTTTCAATATTTAATTCAAATGTATGCTTTAATGCCATATCTATTGATTTGAATTATCTTTCAAATTTCTATCTTAATTAGATTAATCACACTCATTAATCTAGATCAGGGTAAAATATTAGGTTGAAAACCTCAAATGGGAAGAATAGGACCTAGATATTATTAGTTAGGAACTCTAAATACCTCTCCTATTGAGCTTCAAGGACACCACAAGAAAAGACCTTGAAGATAAATTTCTAAAATTAAAACTCTCCAAAATACTAATTAGGAGTGGAAATGAGAGTTCAAGTAGAGTGTATGAGTTTGATATATGTTTTATTAATTAAACATGACCCCTATATATGGTCCCAATACCCAAAACTAACCCTAAAATTTAATTTGATAATATCAACCAAGCTAATATAGTTGGAAGATGTCAGATGACATAGTAAAATATTAGCTAGGTTGATACAATATAAATGATATAATAAATAACTATAATTATATCCAACTAGATGATAAAAGTATGGGGAAGACAAATTATGAAACATATTGTATTGGCTAGGTTGATACATTAGGACATAGGGAAGCTAGAAAATCTAGATGAAAAGTAGACGAAGCAGCAAGATAGATAAAGGCTCATAAGAATTTGTACTAATAGTAGAGATGGTGTGATATAATAACATGCAAAAACCTATTGAAATTTACCATAATTTGAATCTACCCCATTCCCAATGCACCCTTTAAGGCGTGTACTTAAGGAGATTAATGCATCAATAATATGTTGTAAGAGAAAAAATCAGTAAAGTGATGAATTGAAAAATATCAAGTGTATACACACTATATTGAGTGGTTGAGAGGTAGGATTTGGATTCATTGGTGAATGATTCTAACATATTTGACCAATAATCACTCATCATGTGACTTTTAGATGTATACATGTTAATTTTTTTGAATATACATCAAGTGGAAATATGTCTTCTTAGTCAATATTTTATATGTGGTTTAGTATGATCATAATAATACTTAAACATTCTCATCCTAGTCTTTTATTCCTACATCAAAAATATTGATTAGGATATTTTCCAATATCTTGTTTAATTCTTAAAACTTTTCATTTCTCAGGTATGATAAGGGGATCTCTTGTGATGTTTCACCATGAACTCACTTAATATGAACTTGATCATACTAGTATGAAATTGAGTACATTGGTCACTTATGATGCTCAATGGGAAATCAAACCTTGTAATAATTTTTTCATAGATGAAATGGGATCTAATCTCATTTTTGCAATCCTTTTTATTAGTTGCTTCAGCCTAAATAGTCAGGGAATCTATCAAAGTGATGTTGTAGCATGAACTAGTAGTTCTTGTAGGTGGATTCATAAGGCCCATAAAAAATAAATGCTTAATTCTCTAACAGCTTGAGAATTAAAACATACATCAATGGTAACTCATTGCACTTTTTAGGCTTACAGAATCATTGGAAGATATTTCATACACACCCTTATGTATGGTTGGTCACAATAAATTTGACTACAACATTCTTAGGGCAGTAATATTTCATGTATAATCTCCTCCTCATATCCATCCTTTCACAATAACACTTAATCCTTATGTTGCAACTATTCCATTGGTACCGTAATATTTTACCAATTATGATTGAACTTATTATGGTACCTTGTGTGGCCCAAGAAAGTGTGGACATGAATTTATGTTTTAAGAACATATAACTACAACATTACATAAATTTTATGGGAAGAATTAAATGTTGTAACTAGGGTCTAAATGGAGTCATAAGGACATAATTTTTAGATTGAGTATGATGTGCATATGGAAGCATATCTTAGAAATAATCATCATGATTTGTAGTCTATATTATATCCACTCACAGATGAACTCCTTAAATTTCATGACAATAAACTAGGATAATACTACAAGGGTGTTCTTGAACCCAAATAACAAGAAATGTTAATAAAATCAACCCATTTACTAGTGAAGGTAGTCTTTACTTTATCATCCTCCTTAATTCAATCTTGATGATACCCATAAAAGCCATCTATGAAACTTGCATCATGACCTAAAACTCCAACCCAAATTTATTCAGTGAAAAGAATGAAGAATGGGTCTATGATGTAATCCATATTTAGTGCCCACAAATCTATGTAAATGTGGAAGTGACCATCCTTACTTATTTAAATAACCATACAGATAACTCATTATGGTTCATCTACTCATAAAATAACCCCAACCTCCAACATCTTACTAAATTATTTCACTTTTTCCATAAACTATGATAGATATGGTTTCACCATTTCTTGATTAGATTCACATTGTGTTTCAAACAAATTTACATCTTGTATGCACCTGATATTTTTCACTTTTTCACTTTGTTTCTGATCTCTCTTATAGCAAATCATCGATGCATCAATCTCTCAAAGTGCATACCTTAAAGTGTGTAACAAGAATGGGGTGAGATCAACTCATAGTACTTTGTAAGAGGTGTTTTCATACCATTCTATCACACCATCACTACTACAAGTTTGACCTCCTATGAATCTCTATCCATCTTACGTCTATGTCTACTTTCCATCCATATTTTCTAGCTTCCATATTCCTATTGTATCAGCCTTATCGATAAAATATTTTGTATACTTTGTCTTCCTTGTCTGATATAGTTTTGAGACTGTCTTATGTCAATTGTACTGTACATGTCTGGTCAATACTGAAAAATATCAACAAACATATTCTAAATATACTATCCTAGCCAATACCATAAACTTAAAGTTTAGGGTTAGTTTTGGATATTGAATCTATATATATAGGGGTCATATTTTAATCCTAAAATGGATATCACATTCATACACTTTACTTTCACTCAAATTCCTACCCCTAAGTATTATTTGGGAGAATTATAGGTTTAGAACCTTATCTTTTAGGTCTTGTATTTTGGTGTCATTGAAGCTCAATACAAGAGGTATTTGGATTTCCTAATGAAGGATATCTATGTCTTCATCTTACCAATTTAAGTCTTCAACCTACAACATCTCTTACAAAGGCCCACTTTGTCCAAAGCGTAAGATTGAAGCTTAACTTGTCCACCCAAAGGTAACTATGTTTATCCCTATATTCTTTCCTTTATTTACTTAATATATTAGATATTTCTTGGTTTATTACTTTTTATATGTATATGTGTATCTTTGCTTATGCTTTTCCTTATATTAGATAACTTTATATAGATATAGGGTTACTTAGGATTTCCATTTATCACCTTATATTGCATAACCCCCATTTGGTTGACCATTTTACTTTACCTTATTTCCAAACACTTACCCATCATTTAATTTTACTTATAATTTTGACTCATCATTTATTTTTACTTGCAACTGTATAATCACTTACCCATCATTGAATCCTAGTGAGAACTATACCGCATCTCATAGTCTTATGATTTGGAACCATTTCCTCATGACATTTGTGTGTAGCTTACCCTATGTTAGGTATGTTTTTATTCTAGGTCCTTACATGATCATCCAAGTATACAAGGTATATATTGTTATGACCTTATTCTAGTCCTATTCTATTAAAATAAAGAGGATAGTTGTAGGTCATCCTAGCAAATCCATATACATATTTTCTAAGGATGGGTGAAATCCCTTCATCTCATGCTACCCCTAGGGGAATAGATCTTGATATTCATTTAATAAATCCACCATTTTGGAAAAATTTACATCAAACCAATAATCTTCCTATGTTCACCTATTTTAGTTTTAGAGTTTGTTTCAAGTAGTCCTCTAGGGATGCTTTTTTTTTTGAACCCTCATCTTTCCTTCTTGTACCTCCACATTTAGATTTCTCAACTCCTTATCTTCCTATGTGACGTCCTTTTCAACCTTAATGGAACTATGCTAAGTGGGCATGGCCTCCATGGACCTAGATGAGCATACAAGGTAGATTTTCCCACTAGGGGAAATAACTTATTAATTATTTATTTCCATTTAAATTCTAATGTGTTGATAGGAACTTCCTTAAAAAATGGGTTTATGCAATAATCCTCTCCTTATAAATAACACAAATTTTATCCTCCAACTTTCTATCATGTGAAAAAATTAAGAAAAAAATAACCTAGATTCTTATCAAACAAAGACACCATTATCTAAAAAATAACAATATTTAGAAAAATCTATCTTCATGTTTTCCCAATCCTTTATTTCCTAGAGCATATCCTATTCAAAATACCAAACGCATGGCCAACTCTCTAGGGTCTCATAAAAGTAATGGATCCAAAGACTTTGGTTTAGGGTCAAGATCAATGGGGCCCATACATTTTCACAAATTATTAATCCCTAACATCATAGTGTAGGTAAAGGATTTAATGATTCTCAAACCACTCCACCCTCTTGTTGATATACAAAAAACTTAACCCATAATGTAAGAATATTTGTAAAATTATTTCACATGATAGTGAGAAAGTTTTTCTAAAATATTGAAAAGCCTCATCCATGAAGGAATAGGTTATGAATAAAAAATATAGGATATAACTCTCTATTACACCATTCATAAATGTGCCCAACATGCGCATCCACACTCTATCTTCATTTTTTATTAATTTAATTTTTCTAGAAGTCCACTCTGCACCTTGATTGTGTGTATTATATTTCCATTTCAACCACATAAATATCCATGAAAATAATTGACCCAATAATTTATAAATATAAGACCTCATACAAGAAAACATACAAATATGTTTCTTTCCATACAACTAGATCAACTTCACTAGCCAACCCTTCTTATCAAACCCTGAGGTCTAGGGATCTATCTATTATTTCTTGCACAACACACCCTAATTTATCTAAGAATTAGGAAACCCTTTTTTGTGGCATCCTTTAAAATTAGGTCCTACTTTCACAAAATAGCTTTGCAATGCAATTGTCATTTTATACCACTACGCACTTTTCAAACATAATTTCACACCATTAAACAAAGTCTATTTATAAAAAATTTTGATTGATGATTGTAAAATTCCATTATAATGTAATGGTATAAAAATTCACAAAATATTCCCTACCTAGTGCAAAATCCACAACCATCAAAACAAGCTTCTGCATTGATTTTTGTGTCTTTCTATTTTTTAAATCTTATAAGAAGTCACCTTTTGGGGACATTTCACATGGTCAAATAATTTCCATTTCACATGAAATTTTCCAAGATGGTATTCAAATGTGAGAATAATTTTAAGTTTAAAAAATTCATAAAAAATTACTTCCCACGTGCCTAAATTATCAGAAACAAAAATTGGGTTTTGTGCCAATTTTTACTTGTCATTTTCTTTAGCTTTAGAGTGGTCAAATCTAGCCAATGTGCACGTTTCAAACATAATCTCACAGGGACAAAACATATTAACTTGTGCTAAAATATCTCAAGAGTATATCAATATGTGAGAATAGTGAAAATGTTGAGAAATAGTGTAAAATTAATTCCTCAAGTGTAAAATGTGTAGCAATCAAAACAGGTTTTTGTACATCTTTTTTTGCATCTTCCTAGTACAATGGTGAATGAAGCCACATAAAATTATTCTTCACTCAAGAAAAAAATTTTGCCATAAAAACTGACCAGTGTGCAGATTTTTGTGTCTTCCCAATGACAAATCTAGCTAGTGTGCACTATTCAAACCCAATTTCGCATGACTAAATGAGATCCAATAATATTTAAAACTTTCATGAATATATTAAAACGTGGGAATAATGTATTATTATATAAATTCACAAAAATTTCCCTCCCACGTATGAAATGTGTAGGTTTAAATATTGGCTTCTGTGTGCACTTTTAAAACCTATGGTCATAATGAAATGAGGTCAAAATGGATTAATTTTTTTATGGTAGTACCTGATGACATGATAATGTAATTCATTTAGTTTCATAGTTATCAGTTTTACCAATGAAAAGATCTGAAGGTGTATTGAAGAGGATAAACAAAATATATCAAAAAGCTTCATCAAACAAAACATATAAGGTGGGTGTAAGAGGACAACCTTGTCATATGGAGAGAAAGGAAAAAAATTTCAAACTTGAGGCCATTGATAGTGAGGCATGCCAAGGTGCCTGAGAAAAGGGTTTGGATAGCTAAAATAAATAATTGGTTGAAGCCAAGAGACTGAAACATGGCAAGAATAAAATAAATCCTATCGTAAGTTTTCTCAAAATATAGTTTGAGAAAGATGGTTCTCTGATGAGAGGCTCTTGCCCATTCCATACTTTCCCAAACAATAATAATGGTATCCAAGATATACCCATTTATGGTAAACCCTGTTTGTTCAAGTCTAACAATGGTAGGTAAGAGGAGCCAAAGGTGGTTATCATGAGCTTTAGCAAGGCTCTTGTAGTATACATTGAGAAGGGTGATGGGGCACTAACTGGTGATAAACTCATGATCTCTATCATTGAAAATAAATTTGATATTTCCTATATTAATAAGGGAACCCAAATATTTTTTGCACAGCTTCTTTATTGATTTAGAGTAAATCAGGCCCAATGAAATCTTAGGTAGCATTATAAGGAACCCATCAATTCCCAGAGCTTTGTCATTACTCAAGCAATGCAAGGCATGAGAGAGCTCATTAGGAGATTAAGGCAAATCACATAAATTTTTGTAAACTAAATTGAGCTTACAATTAACCACATCTAAGCATTTTTGAAAAGCTTGAGCTCGCTCAACTACTTCCTCATAGGCTTTAAACATTAACTTATAGTGGTTCAAAAAAGCAATAGAGATGTAAGGGAGATTAATAAACCTTAGTTGAGATGACTTGATGGCCTTGATTTAATCTCAAGCTTGTTTGGATCTAAGAGATTTGAAGAATTATTTTGAGGCCTTATCTCCAATTTTTATCTAATGGAGATGAACGTGAATTTGCACCCATCTAGCAACATGGTTGTCTACCAATTTGATTTGGTGTTTGAGAGAAGTGACCAAGGAATGCATCTATAATTAAAATAGGCTGTGCTCAAGGAGAGAAGAGATTATGTGTTTTTAATGATAGCACAAATCCATTGGCCAACTTTCAAAAGCATACAATCTATTTACCATAATGGGGGAGAAAGGTGGTGGTGTGAAGGGTCGACTTATTCTACCATTCTATCTAGATGGTAGCATAAGGTGGTCATGTCAGAAGATTCCAAAATCAGGCAATGAGATGGATGGTGCCCTCATGACAAAGGAGGGAACTGTTCAGGAAGTATTGATTGCATGGTACTTTGAAGTGATGGGATTATGGGTTGAGAGAACATATTTTGAGTGCATGACAATAGGATTTAATCAATAAGATAAAAAGAGAATACATTTTACTCTAAAAGTATATAATGGTCCAATCTCTTGAGGACCCTGTCAGTGTCGACATGGTACTTACTAGTTGGACCAAGTAAACCAAGTAATAAAATTTAATAAACACTAATGGAGGAGAGGGTTAACCATACCCCATTGATTTTTAAATTAAAACTACATCTCATGTTTTCCCACACACCATCGTATTGGTAGGGAACTAACCTTATCCTCAGGACTCTCCATAATATTAAAATCTTTGCACACGGGCCATGTGGTGAAGGGTAGGTTGTCATCCAAATATTACCATAAAGTTGATCTATCAGGACCATCATTGGGGCATAAATATTGAGAACACCTAATGAATGCCCATTAATATTAAGGATAATCCAAATAGCTTGGTGTGATGAATCATAACCTCTAGTAATAATTAGGGAGGAAAATTTTAGTGAAAAAAAACTTGAACTTGGGATGGCTCCTTAAAGGGGGAAAAGAGCTTGATTTAGGAAGAAGATCTTGGACTTGGGATGGTTCCTTAGAGGGGGAAAAGTAACCCTTTGTAAGGTTTTGAATGTCAATGACATGGACACCTAAGGGTTCCCACTAGTGTTGAAATGAAGCATTTTGGGACTCCTCCAAGGGGATGCAACCAACGAAGTATGTTATAACAGAATAGTTTTAATACCACTTACACACATTATCTATGGCATCAGGTTGAGAGGGAGAGTCAAAAGTTGTACCTTGTCATAAACTTTCGATACAACTTTCTTTAGTGCCATCCTTCCCATTGCTTACAATAATAGTTATAATAGATAGGGTAGAAGCCATTATATATCAAAAAATTGCCCAATTGGTGGTGAACCAAGTCTAATAAATACGTGATTGTCTTTGAAACTCCTGAGATGCAATGTGGCGAGTATGAAACACATGAAATTAAAACAAAAGAAGTCCAACATAAAACCCTGGCCGAGCATGTTAATGCAAGTTCCTCATGACCCTACCTGGATCCAACAATTTCAAAAATGAATGAACAACCTTTTAAATAAAAAATAAAATAAAATTTATTTAAGAAAAAATATATCAAAATTTTATTTTTTAATGAAACCTTTTAGTATATATTGATATCAAATACAAATAATACAGTTTTTTCAATTTAATATGGGCGAAAGAATTGAAAGGGTTGTAGTCCGATTAGTGAGGATGATAGTTTGTTATACTATCTATCAAGGTACAAATCCATCTAGATATTTGTTACTGAAAATCAAATAAATAAAGTCAGGATTGTTTCCCGAGTAACTTTTACGTATTGGATGCTTAGTCGAAGGAATGCTCAAGTTTAAATACACATTTATTCATTAATTGTAATCAACTATATACAATCTAAAATATAGACAAAAATATCGATTTATATAGCTATGAACTTCTCAATCAAAAGAAAAAAAATGACTAAAAAAATATCTAAAAATTGTTTGTATAATATAATCCAAAAAATATCTAAAAACTGTTAGTAACATTACTCAACTCAAATGAAATGAAAAAGAAATAGAAATCATTTTTTCATTTTAATTATCCATTAAAAAGAAATTCCAAGACAATTCATATAGAATAACACACAAAAAAACTTGATGTTGCTTTAGTGTGCACATAGAAGGGAATCTAAATTCAAAAATCAACGTATACTAAAAATCTGATATGTTGCTTTCAGCAGTGATTCATGGTTGAAATTTCCACAAATTCTTTACTTGCTAAAGACCTTTCTACTATAAATAATATTAAAGCCACATTAAATCTAGAGTTGCTTGAAAGTTAGAAAAAGAGGAATAATTTTTTAATTGTAAAACCTTCTATCAAATTTAGGTTAATCGTGACAACAAATTCCCCACACAATGGTTAGGGTTACCTACATTTATATCAAACATTGGGATAATATTTGCACAACACGCTGCCGTCAGTGGTTTTATTTGACCAAGAGTGACTGGGCTAAAGCTCTTTGCTGTGCTTTTCCTCTGCGAAGCTCGTGGAATTTGTGTTTTGACTGGTCTCAAGTTGATTCACATTGCTTATCTTTCGTGGATGCATTCCTCATGAGTGAGGGAGTTCAAAGGCCAGATCTTAATCGATCCATGTTTTCTGTTCCAACTGCGCAATTCGGAGCCTCTGTTAAGGCAGTTTGAATAATGGTTTGAAGGTTGTGGGAAACCTGTTTTTTTTGTGTGGGTTCTGCTCCATTGTGTGGCCATTAGGCCTTGTTTGGTGTTTCACCCAGTGGTTGGATTGGGCTGTTAAAAGATCTGAAAGCTTCCTTTTTTGAGGCAGAGTTGCAGCTTCAAACTGGTCTTCTAGCTTTCTTTTCTCTTCAAAGCACAAGGTAAACTAAAGTGCTCCTATGGGATGGGGGTTCCTAATTTTGGGATAGTGAAGAGCGGATTTAAAAATATATGTAGTAAAAGTGGTCCTATGGTATAATTTTTTTGAGTGTATGTTGTAATCTAGATAATATTTAAAATTATTATATTTTGATTTATAATTAAAGTTTAGATAAATTTTGTCCATTCATAAATTTACATTTTGTAGAATATTTTCTTATAAAATAGGAGTATGCATGGAAAACTTTCAGGGCCCCCTTTTTCTACTCCTCAAACTTCTCCCTTAAAAATTAGCCAGCTCCTTTAGAAAAAAATTATAAAATCTCTTTTTACCATACCTTTCATTTTTCGTAGGGTCACTTTCTCATTAAAAATAAGAGCAACAACTTCCTACATAAAACCCATTTTCATAGCTTTATCTTTCAGTTTCCCTCCTTTAGGGACTTGTTAAATTTATTCTTTCCTACCTACCTCCCTCACTCCACTCAACCGCTGCAACCACCTACCAAACTTGAATACACAGTATAAAATTTGAATTTTTAGATTATCATTAAAGTTGGGCAGCAAAAAGGGAAGTAGGTGAGTCTGTCAACATAAGGAGACAAAAGGGAAAAAAGAAAAACAGAAGAAGAGAGCAACAAAATTTTATTGGACGCAATAGTAGTCAGGAGAGTGAGCAACAACAAAAAGAATACAGGTGCGAAAAATAGGGCAGCAGTCTAGAGAATATTACAGTAACAGTAGTTTGCAGTGGATAGCAAAGGGGAGGAGGCAAAGTAGACAAGGCAAGAGAATATTGTTGCTGACAGTAGTCAGTAAGGAGTTTTTTTTATTGTTTTGTGTATACAATTGTAGCTGCCAATTGAAGAATGTAATAGGAGTTTTTTATTGTTTACTTGCTACCCACCTGGACTTGCACATTGCTTTTTATAATTTTTGCAAACCACTAGCTTTAGAGCTATAGTTTTTCCAACAAAAGGTGTTAGAGGTCATAGGTAGTAAGCTCATTTAGACATGGTAACAAAAAATTTGAGTTCATGACAACAACCCTCTATGTTTGATGAAAATAATTACGATGTGTGGAGCATCAAAATGAAGACTATATTTGACTTTCAAGAGTTATGGGAGTTGGTTGAAAGTGGATATAATGAGGTTGCAGAGTTGGCAGCTTTCAATGCATTAACCCAAGCATAAAGGAATGTGTTGAAGGAGTATGAGAAAGGATGCCAATGCACTCAGTTATATACAAATGACATTAGCTGATTTGATCTTTTCTAAGGTAGTAGCAGTTGTCCATTCCAAGAAAGCATGAGATATTTTGTACAATACCTATCAAGGGAATGATAAGGTGAAGCTTGTCAAGTTACAACTCTTAATAAGGGACTTTGAAACCATATACATGAAGGAAAGTGAGTTCAACAATGACTTCTTCATAAAGATAATGAATATTGTCAATTAAATGAACACATGCAGTGATACCCTTGAGGATCATATGATCATAGAAAAGGTGTTGAGGAGCTTTCCAATCAGATTTGACCTTATAGTGGTTGCAATAGAAGATTTAAAGGATTTGAGACAAATGACAGTGGATGAGCTAATGGGTTCTTTGCAAACCCATGAACAAAGGTTGAATAGGTCAAACACTTCCTCCTATAAGCAAGCATTCAAAACAAATGTGAATGTGAAAGGAAAGGGGAGAGGATCAAACAATAAAAGAAGAGGAAGAACTTGCAGCAGTCAAGAAGGTGGAAGACATAGCCATCAATAGTCATATGGAAGAAGAAGAAGAGGAAGAAGAAACAACACTTCTAGAGGTGGATCTATATAAAGGTATGATAAGTCTAGCATCCAACGTTATTATTACAAGAGGTATGGACACTATGCTAGTGAGTGTATAAAGAAAGAGTATGACATGAATAGGAAGAATTAAGATTTTTCTCATACACAAGAGGTTGAACCTAATAAGAATGATAAAGGTGGAAGCTTGTTTATAACATGCAATATTATCGAGCAAAGTGGTAAAGAAATATCGTACTTGGATAGTGGTTGTAGTAACTACATGAGTGGGAACAAAGATATGCTCAACCATATTGACGATTCAAACAAATCAAAGGTGAAGATGGGAAACAATGAGAAGGTTTCTATCATGGGCAAAGGTAGCATTTTTATCCGTACCAAGCAAGGTGAAAAAAGGTAGATTCAATATATTTATAATGTGTTTGAGTTCAAGCACAACTAATCAGTATTGGGCATCTCATCCAAAATAGATACAAGGTCAAATTTGAGAATAATAAATGCATCATCTTTGATAGGAGTGGATGTAATAGGCAGATTGCAGCAGTCAAGATGACAAGCAATAAGATGTTTTCATTGAGAATGCAAAGTGATCTTGCAGTAGTATTTAAAATTGTGGCAATAGATGCATCAACTCTTTGGCATCTTAGGTATGGGCATTTGAGCTTTGGAGGGTTGAACCTTCTTCACAAGAAGCACATGGTGAAAGGGCTTCCCTTATTAGAACAACCAAACGAGGTGTATGAAGGATGCATATTGGGGAAGCAACACAGGAGTGCATTTCCCTTAAGTAAAGAATGGAAAGCTAATTCTCCTTTATAGTTGATCCATTCAGACTTTTGTGGTCTAATGAAGACTACCTCCCAATCCAAGAATGTCTACTTTATGACATTCATAGATGATTTCAGTCGAAAGATATGGGTGCATTTCTTGAAGAATAAATTGGAATCATTTGAGACCTTCAAGCAATTTAAAGCCATGGTGGAGAAACAAAATGGCCACTCCATCAAGGTTTTTGAGGACAGATAGAGGAGGAGAGTATATCTATAAGGAGTTCATGAACTTTTGTAAGGATCATGGCATAAAGAAGAAATTTACAACTAGGTATACACTACAATAAAATGGTGTGGCTAAGAGAAAGAATAGGACCATCCAAGAGATGGCAAGGAGCATGCTAAAGGCAAAGAGTTTACCTAATGATTTTTGGGTTGAGACTTTAGTAACAGCCGTATACTTATTAAATATTTATCTAATGAAGAGCGTTAGGGATATGATCCCTCAAGAAGGATGGAGTAGCTGGAAGCTAAATGTTGAACACCTTAGAGTGTTTGATTATGTTGCATATGCACATGTGCCCAAGAAAAGGACAAAATAGGATGATAAAGGTGATAAATACATATTCATTGGGTATAGTGACCAATCAAAGGCTTATCGATTGTACAATCCCATCACCAAAGAGCTCATAACCAACCAGGATGTTCAATTCATTAAGCATGAAGCTTGGGAAGAGATAAGAATAAGATCATGTGCAAACAAGAGCTGGTGGACCCTTTATTGAATCTAAAATAGTATGTGGTACAACCACCAATGCACCAAGTTGGACCCCTATTTCATAAAGGGCCGATTTATCTAGTGGCAGCAGCCATCAAGGAAGTCAAGGAGTTATTCAATAGTCAACACCATCTTCCTCCAACTTAAATCAATGCCAAGCAAGGACAAGAAGCTTACAACAAGTCTATAATCAGTCAAGGTATGAGAAAAATGAATATAAAACTATGAATTATGCTCTATTTTTAATCAGTTGATCCTATCTACTTTGAAGAAGTAGTCAATGACAACAAGTGGTATGAGGTAATGGATGAAGAGATACATGCCATTAAAAATCAGACTTGTGAGTTACTTGGCCTACCAAAAGAAAAAGAGGTCATAAGAGATAAGTGAGTGTACAAGACAAAAACCATTCCCGAAGGTAAGCTAGAGAGGCATAAGGCAAGACTGATGGTGAAGGGTTACAAGAAAAGGCCCAAACGTGACTATAATGAGATGTTTGCACCTGTAGTAAAGCTAAAAATAGTGAGAACAATCATAGTCATTTCTACTCAACATAAGTGGAAGGTGCATCAAATGGATATGAAGTCAGCTTTCTTGAATGGTGTGCTAGAAGAAAAGGTTTATGTGGGATAGTCACTTGGATATGAGATTCTCAGGCATAAGAATAAAGTGTATAGACTGAAAAAGGCATTGTATGAGCTCAAGCAAGCCCCAAGAGCATGGTATAGTTGGATAGACTCATACTTGATGAGCAATGGCTTTAGAAAAAGTGTGAGTGAGCCCACACTATACATCAAAGCATGAAAATAAGGTAATTTGATTATTGTATTATATGTGGATGATCTAATATTCACTAAAAATGCAAATCAGTCCATTAAAGAATTTAAAATAGCCATGAAAAATGAATTTGAAAAGACTGATTTGGCCTTCTTGAAGTACTTCCTTAGGATATAAGTCAAGAAAATGGATGAAGGCATCTTCATATGCCAATATAAATATGCAAAAGATATTTTGGAGAGGTTTAAGATGTTGGACAACAAGCTTGTATTTACTCCAGCAGAGACAAGTCTTAAGTTGTACAAAGATGATTGCAGCAACAATATAGACCCCACATGCTATAAGAGCCTAGTGGGAAGCTTAATATATTTGACTACAACTAGGTCAGACATCATGTATGAAGTCAACCTCATACCAAGATTCATGGAGATGCCAAAGGAGACACATTGGCAAGCGAGCAAGAATATTTTGAGGTACGTGAATGGAATAAAGGATTATAGGGCTCTGTATACACCAACATATGAGTTTCAACGTATGGGTTATATAGATAGTGATTGGGCCGGTAGCTTTGATGACTGAAATAGCACTTCAGGGTATGTATTTTATCTTGGGTTAGGAGTCATATCTTGGGCTTCAAAGAAACAACCCATAGTGTCACTTTCTACCGCTAAAGTAGAGTATCTAACAACCAATGCAGTAACATGTCAGGGTATATGGTTGAGAAGGATATTTTTTGATTTGCATAAAGAGCATAAATGAGTTTCTATGGTCTATTGTGATAATGTATCCTCCATAGCATCGTCAAAGAACCCAGTCTTTCATCGTAAGAGCTAGCACATTGCAATCAAGTATCACTTCATTCGACTGTTAGTTGAAAATCATGTGATAGAGCTTAATTTTTACAAGTCAGATCAGCAGATAGTTGATATTTTTACTAAGTCGTTGTCTAAAGACACATTAATGCATATAAGAGGAAGGTTAGGGATCATTAATGCAACAACATTAGGCCTACAAGGATTTATATTGGCTCTGGACTCCTACAATAGAGCTATGAATTACTATAGGGTAGCTATAGACTTTGACAATCCAACTACATATTTTAGCAGGCTAACTACGGACGTTGACAGTCTAGCTACAGACCTCGACAATCTAGCTATGGACTTCAACAGGGTAACTATAGATCTTGATAGGTCAGCTACAGATTTCGGTAGGGTAGCTATGGACTTCAACAATTCAGTTACGGATTTTAGCAGGGTAGATATGGGCTTTGACAGTCTAGCGATGGAATCTATAGTAGAGTTACGAAGTTCAGTAACAAAGCTACACACATGCATAGAAGAGGTGCAAAAGCATTTGGGCAGACAAAAAGAAGTTATAAGGAAGTTTTGAAGGCTAAGAAAAGTTTAGCAGACCATGGTAGGAAGATAAAAAATAAAGGGGAGTGTTAAATTTATTCTTTCCTACTTACCTCTCTTGCTTCACTCAACCGCTGCAACCACCTACCAGACTTAAATGCACGATTTAAAATTTGAATTCTCAGAGTGCCATTAGAGCTGGGCGGCAAAAAGGGAAGTAGGTGAGTCTATCAGCGTGAGGAGACAAACGGGAAAAAGGAAAGACAGAAGAAGAAAGAAGCAGAGTTTTATTGGATGCAACAAGAGTCATGGGAGTGAGCAACAACAAAAAGAATACAAGGGTAGAAAACAAGACAGTAGCTTAGAGAATATTACAGCAACAACAGTCTACAGTGGAAAGAGAAGAGGAAAATGAGGCAGAGTAGACAAGGCAAGAGAATATTATTGCTGACAACAGTCAATAAGGAGTTTTTTATTTTTTTGTGTATACAACTATAGCTGTCAATAGAAGAATGCAATAAGAGTTTATCGGATTCTATACATATACATATACACACACATTTTGTGTGTTTTGCTCCTTTACCCTCCCCTGTTTCATATTTTTATGTGTTGTTTGCTTGCTGCCCACCGGGGCCTGCACATTGTTTTTTGTATTTTTTGCCAACCACTGGCTTTAGAGCTATAGTTTTTCCAATAGGACCGGGAGTTTTATGCTGGTCTTTGTTTGAGATGGTCTAAGTTTCTAGAGAGGTAGAAAGAGTTTATGTTGTTGGGTGGATGGGCTTGTCCGCCCAGTTAGAATGCTGAGGAAGTTGTTACAGGTTAGCTGATCTAGCATTGTTTTGTTGATGTATATCTGTTGGGCGAGATAGCCCAGATTGTTGTTGACAAGCTTTATTGAATATTTTGTGGCAATTTGTTTTAGGTTTAGGGTTTGTGCCTAAACCTTAGTTCCGGTTTTGGGATCTGGTCAAAACTCCCTTGGTATTTGGTTTGACTCGATTTTGTAATTCTCATCTTCAGTGTTGAGTCAGGTTTGTTGACAGTTTGCCGATTGTTAGAGGTTATTTCATTGTTTGGCCTGGCTAGCCGTGATGGTTGATATGTGAGCTTCATCATTCATCTTCCGGATTGTGGGACCTGTTAACACTCTCATCCCGATTCATAGCTAGGGTTTTAAAAGTAGTTACCCTTACCCAAAAAAATATGTAACGTGTATATATAGACAAAAATAAGTATATATACCTTGTTTCTGATCTAATTTTACAATACTAAGAATCCCTTTGGAAATTAATCGTGTAATAATATTTTTCATCTTATACCAATTTTTGCAATAGTGATTTTTATATTGAAGCTAATAAGGCAGCTCTTGTAATTTAGAGTGACAATATTCTAACAGAAGGAATTTTTTTTCTTCCACTTGTATTTGTAATTGGTTCAAAACCTATCAATAGCAGGGATATTTTGATTAGTTCAGATGTTTTTTTCTGAATATTTCAGAGATAAAGAGTTTTGTATTTGTTGTTAATTTGGCATAAACTTATTATTTGGAAGGTTTTGGATTAAATGTCTAGATCCCTCTTCAAAAGATCCAAATCGCTGAAGAGAAGGCCTAGACCCAAATACAAGAAATGAAAGAAGATGAGATACAATTGAATTCAGATATATTTTTGAAAATGAGTAAAAACTTTTATATATCTCTATGTATATGTTATAAATCATGGTGTTCCAGACAGTATGAGCAAGTTGATGCTCGGTGCAGCTGAGTTCTTTGCGATGCCAATAGAGGATCGAATGCAATTCTATTCGGAGGACCCTTCGCAGACAACTCGAATGTCTACTAGCTTCAATGTCCACAAGGAGGAGGTGTTCAACTGGAGGGACTGCCTCAGACATCACTGTTATCAAGATTATGTTCACACCTGGCCTTCAAAGCCATCTGTTTACAGGTAAACTAAATTAAATCACGAAATAATTTTTATCTACTTGTTTATACTATTATTTTTAAACGGATCTAAGCGCCATACTGAGCCCATTTCAGACACCCTAAGAGTTAGGGCTGAGTGAGTTGAGGAATGTAGGAGCATGTTTCCATCCTTAAACATGAATAAACACTAAAAAGTATTAAATATTCAAGTGGTTAAAATAAACACTAAAAGTACTAAATACTTAAGTGATTTAATTATTTACAGCCTCAAAATACTGCAAGATGGTGTCTTCCAAAAATTAGACTACTGCTGTTATAGATGCTGGAGTTTTAAAAGTTTTGTTTGATAGTAGTGATTTAACTTCAATCAAGCTCTACCCACAACAGAAAAATATGTAATTTTTTATACTGTGACAGAGAAGTAGCCAGTGGTTGCTGCAGTCCGGTAAGATCACTACTTCTGAATCTTAAAGAGGCAATATCTGAAACGTTGGGGATTGAAGCAGATTTCTTGAACAAAGCTATTGGAAGCCATGGAAAGCATATGGCCAAAAACTACTATCCAAAGTGCCAAAACCTACAGCTCACATGCGGTTTACCACCTCATTCAGATCCGAACGTGCTGACAGTTCTTCTCAAGGATGATGTGCCAGGATTACAAGAATTACAAGTGTTTAAGAATGGGCAATGGATTGCCGTAAATCCCATTCCCAATTCTTTTGTACTGGACATTGGCGATCAACTACAGGTACTCATAAATAGCATTTTATTACCTCAGTTCTTCCTCCTCCTCCTCCTCCTCCTCCTCCTCCTCATCCGCTACCGCAGCCTCCTCCTAGACCTCCTTCTCCTCCTCCTCAACCTTCTCCTCCTCCTCCTAAACTTCCTCGTCTTCCTCTTCCTCAGTCTCCTCGGCCGCCTCCTCCGCCTCTTCCTCCTCTTCCGCTGCCGCAGCCGCGCCCTCTACCACGCCCTGCTCGTCCTCGTCCTGTTCACCCTGCTCGCCCAGTTCAGCCTTGGCTTCGCCCTCACCCTCGTCGCCCTCAGCCTCGTCGCCCTCACCCTCGGCCTCGGTCTCGGCCTCCGCCTCGCGCTCGCCGTCGCCGTCGCCCTCCGCCTCGCGCTCGCCGTCGCCCTCAGCCTCGCCCTCGGCCTCGCCCTCGCCCTCGCCCTCGGCCTCGTCGGTGCGCTCGCCGTCGCCGTCGCCCTCGCCTCCGCCCCCGCCCCCGGCCTCGCCCTCGGCCTCGCCCTCGGCCTCGTCGGTATTAGACGCCCTCGGCCTCGGCCTCGCCTTCGTCGGGATTAGACGCCATAGTGTGGAGTGAGTAGAGATGCAAATTGCAACGGCGTGGAACGCTTGTCTTTATTCAAATAGTTTGGAATCTCTCAAATCTCCGTTAAGCTAAATTTTGATAAAACTAGCGGATGCCAAGGTTGCCGGATGTTTGATTTTTTAATTGTTCTTTTCATGTTGGATAAATTTAATTAAGTTGTATTATTATATTGGGTTTGAAAAAAAATTGTGAAAAAAGATATAATTTTTAATACAAAAATTAAATGAATATTAAATTGAAGAAGAAAAAAATTATACGTTATAATCAAATAGATATTAAATTCAAAGTTGAAATTTTCTTGTAACAATTAAATAGATATCAAATATAAAATTAACTATAAATTATTAACATTTTATAAACATTATAATCTACCACCATCCAATTCACACTATATAAAATTTTTATTGACATGAAAAATAAATTTTAATTTTAAGTAATGTTTAATCAATCATAGTATTATGAAAAGGATGCACTTATTCATCACCATCTTGAACTATCAAATGATATCACCTCCATTCACAATACAATCAAAATCAATTTTTAGTTAGCACTTGGCAAGCAAACATAAGGGAAAGACATCATGATGGTGATGGTGAATCAATTATATAAATTTTTGTTCCTATGGTTAATAATTTAATGAAGAAAAGATTGTAGTTTAATTTGTGTGAATGATAGTAAAGTGTAATATCATTCACTGTTTAAAATATAAATTTTAATAAATATTAAAAAAAAAAAACATCAAATATGATATAAATTTGATGGATATTTCGATTTAATTATAATTTAAATGATATAAAATAATTTCAAACTAATCCATGTTTGTATGATATAAATTTTGTATTAAACTTATATTTTAAAAATTAATTTAATGAGATGTAGTTGAATTAGTTTAGAGGTTTCGTTGTGTTCAAATCTATTCAAATAAATTTCGTTTGCTATATTAGGTTGGTTATGATCATTTGAGTTTTTGAAGTTGATTGGAGTCGTTGGAGATGTTTGTAAAGCCAATTATAATTGTTGGTGATATAATACCATTCGTAAAAGTTTTAAGGGAGATATGATCCTCTTATTTGTATCTTGGAGTGATTCATAACTTCAATAAAAAAACATGTTTACCCATAATTTAATAAAAAATTAATTTAATGATAAAAATTATTAAAAAATAAAATAAAAATAATACAATCTTTTAAAAATATTAAGAAATGTATACACAAATAATAATAATTTTTAATTTATAATAAACATGTTATATTTTTTAATTAATCTCAACATAATTTTTGAGATTATTGTATTTTAAACATTTAATAAGAAATAAATCATAATTTTAAAATAGTTCATCTTTAAAAGAGTTATCAGAAATTTTGTACAATATAAAATTTACATTAAATGTAAATTTTATCAATTATTTATTATTTTTAATAGAGTAAAAAAATAATATAACTTACATTCTAAAATATTGATTTAATGATATTAATTAGAAACAATATTAATATAAATTAATTTTACAAAATCAATTTTAAAGGTATTGATTATAAAAAAATTTAACAAAATTTTAAAACTATTAATAAAAATTTGTTAGTGGATCAAATTTTTTTTAATGAAAATAAAAATTAAATGTATTTTAGATTTTTAGTATAAGATATTATTAGTATATATGTTTTAGATAAATATATGTAAAAGGTGTAGAGAGATATCATTTCACATAAATTTATTTAGGATAGATATGCTAATTAATTGTATAATGATATTATCATTTTATACCAATTTTTGTAATATTATTTTTTATATTGAAACTAATAAGGTATCTCTTATAATTTAGATTGACGATGTTCTAAAAGGAATTTTTTTCTTCCGCTTATTTTTCAATTTGATTCAAAACCTATCAATACAAGGATATTTTGATTAGTTCAAATGTTACTTTCTAAAGATTTCAGAGATAAAAGAGTTTTGTAGTTGTTGATAATTTGATATAAACTTATAATTTGGAAGGTTTTGTGTTAAATGTCTAGATCCCTCTTCAAAATATCGAAATCATTGAAGATCGGCCTTAAACCCAAATACTATAAATGGAAGAAGATGAGATAAAATTAAGTCAATATTTT
>JARHVA010002737.1:1692500-1785000 GCA_037957365.1 Torreya grandis | reverse complement strand
CCCTTCATAAGAACAAAATCACAACCCTATAGACTTGTACAAAAGTTTATGCCATGAAGAAATGTATTAATTAAATAAAAAAAAGACATCACTATCAAAAATAACAAATATAAATAAAATATGTTTGATGCATTCATTTAGAGACATTGATTTGAACTAAACTTACCTCACATTGAATATATGCCAAAATCTCTAGCCTACTTAGTTTGAACTATCAAAATTAATTGTTAAACTTGCTCTCGTAGATGATGAGCTCATATGCAGATTAGATTTTTTCAAGATATCGTTAATGGCAGTAATAGTTTGGGTTAATAACACATGAAATTAACCCTTGCATTCTTACATACACATTAAAATACAACATAAAACATTTAAAAGAATAAAATGCAATAGATAAATATTTGCATAAGAGACTTTATAGTGTAGCAAAAGGTACCTACACCATTGCTTAGATTTATTGACCACTCAGTATCTTATAACTACCACATGGTCATCGATAAGCCAACACATTCCTGTCAATAAGCATCTATCCCTAAGGCAAAAGCTAACCACCTCGCACCACGTGTTTTCATCATTAGAGATGTGATCATATTCATCCTTCAACTTAAAATGTAACCATCAATCAAGTATGGAATGTAGGGCTCTTTTGGATAGGTGAATGCCTACTGGCATAAACATGCCATAAAATAAATACAATTAGAATTATTTTTAAGTTAATGCATTCCTTAAAAATAAAGGTTAATGAATTTATTCTACAACAATCACTAAACATATCTCTTTTTCTTAGCAAGACTTAATTAAACTAATTAATTATAACATTTAAAAATATAAATATAACATTAAAGGAAAATATCATTAAAATGATAATTATGTATTATTTATGAAGATCACTTTAATATGACTTTTTAATTCACACTTTAGATTAAGAGATATTAATCTAATCTAATAGATTTAAAACTACTGAGTAAATCAAAATGTATAAGATGTATAATAAATCATACAAACTAATTAGAACTTACTATTTCTTGGAATATAGTAAAATATAAAAGTATAAAAGACAAATAACATAGCTAGGTATATGCATGGAGTTGGGGGATAATTTTTTGGATATTTTAAGTAACACAATCATGTTAATAAATAACATGATCATGTTATTTAAATTATGGCTCGATAATTACTGAGTCATAATGTGATTGTATTATTATGAAAACAATAACATATATGTGTTAGTGTAAATTTAAATAACATGTACGCATTATATAATGTATTATACAATATATACGTATTATATAATGTGTTGTTCCCAAAATCAGCTATGCTCATTTTTGGAACAACCCCTATGAAACTTGTCCTTTTCATATTTTTCTCTCTAGGTTCATCTTTCGGGGCAAGTTTCTCTTGATCTCGGGTTTTGTCGACTGACATGTTTGAAAAGTTTGCGACCTTTCTTAATTATGATTTCCTAGCAAACGTGAAATTCATTATGATTTTAATGCGATCAAAATGTCCAAATTTTGATAAATTTCAAAGAGTTAGTGTTGTTTTTCAGCAAATATGCAAAAGCGGCAAATTTTGTCGCCATTGCATATTTTTCATTAAATATGCAAAAGTGGCAAATTTTGCCACCATTGCATATTTTTCAGCAAATATGCAAAAGCGGCAAATTTTGCCTCCATTGCATATTTTTCAGCAAATATATAAAAGTAGAAAATTTTGCCGCCATTGCATATTTTTTCTCTTTTTACTTCTCTATGCAAGGGCAAAATTTTTTGCCGCCCATGCATACCTTCCCCTCATTTTTACTATCTTTGAAATTTTTTTATTTTCCTATTTTTCGAGCCTGCTTCCCTTTTGCTTTCTGACCTGCTCATGCCTCATCCCTTTCAAGTGCATTTCCCTAATCATGACCATAAAATGTGCAGTTTTCTTAGATTGCTAATTTTTTCCCTGATTGCACAATCACGATTCTTACTGCAGTTTCTCTAAAGGATCCCTTTTCATCGACGTCTTTTCAACCAAAGTTCTTCCATATCACTGAAGTTTCTCTAAAGAAGTCAAAGACAATGAACTATAAGTATCAAGGTGTTTTTCCAATCACCTCAGTCGCTTCTAATGTTGATGACATTAAGGATATACAGATTGGGCATGTGGATATGGCCGAGTTCATAGAAAGAACCAAATCAAATAATCCCAACCATGAAATGAAGAAGACTGGAAATAAAGATTGAAGTTGTTCTTCCATGCTTTATTCAAAATGCACTTTGTAACTGACTTGGGACATTTGCACATGTACTTTTGTAATATGTAATTACATGTGAAAAATACATAAAATATCTCAAATTTAACGCTGACTCATCTTTGACTAAGTTTTCAATTTTTAATCTTTTTCCAATTTGAAGGTTTCTCCCTATATATAGAGGGAACCTCTTTTGTAAATATCTCTCTGGATAATTGAGAGCAAAAACTCTGCTGAAATTGAGACACTTCTTGAGACTTTGTGCTCAATTTATAAATCATATTTTATATAATGAATGAGAAACAAGTTTATTTCAGACTTTGTGTTGGAGTAATTTGTGTTTCTTAGGAAATATTTCTTAAGTTCTCTTTCCTGATAATCTCTCATCTGTTCAATTTGATAAGCAAAGTGTGTGTATTGAAATTATCTAAATACGTTTCTAAAGGATAAAAGAAAGACTTTGAGCTGCTTTTATCTTGGTAACCTTTTTATTCATTGTAGTTTTAGGCGAAGACTTTAGGCTTTATTTCACTCTACTGTAATGTGTGTTCCAAATCAGTGAAGGAGGCAACGGAAGACTTTGTGCTTTCGTGGGTTTTCTTGTGGACCTTGTTACTACTTCAGAATTTTTTTTGCTCTGCGCTGGATACCATTCTTGAAAAAAAAGGAATGCTTTCAGCCATCGACTGGGACTTCTCTCTTTTGTTCTTTGGACATCATCTCTAAAAAAAGAGAGATGGATGGTGTTATACTACCTTGAGTATTATTTTCTACTTACTTATATATACATATAGCATATAAGTGATTCATAAGGAACCTCCCCTTGATGAGAGGAGAGATTTATCTCATTAAGATGTGGTAAACCTACACTTTTTATGGCATAAATCTCCTTATACTATGGTTGATATATCCATTTTGTCATCAGTTAGTTGATGACAAAATATTCACCCAACATAATGCATACACATTATTTTGTAATAAGACCAAAACCATGTCTAGAAGTATGTGGGAGTTGCACATGAAGTCAAATTTGACAAGAAACTTATATTTACTACTCTAAATGTTAAATATAATTTTACATTTATATTTTTACATTTTTATCTTATACTTTAAATTTATTTTTAGTAAATATAATAAATTAGGGTCACTCAGCATCTAAGAGAGTTGGTCTCATAGTTGCATGCCTTATAATGTGGAAAATAGTTTTTAAAAATATAATTAGGTGATTACTTAGGCATTTTCAGCGTCTAAGTATTAAACCTATAGATTTCAAGACATAAATTTGTAATTGATATCCATTTTTGGTAAGCATAGTCATTTTTAGGTTTTTGTGCCTTTTGGATTGATTCCTAGTATTTCTAGGAGTCTTAGGTTTGTCAAAATTGAAAATTTCAAACCACTCACTTTGAAATTGATGAAAAGTGGTGTGATTGGGGAAACATCGGTCACATTGATGACCTGCACACATCAAACAACCACTTTGTTTTAATTTCATTTATTCATCACCCCTCCCTCATCCTTGATCACTTCCTAGTCATACCTCATCACCCATAATCACTCTCTCATTATTATTCATTATATCTAATCACTCACTCATTGACCCTCACTATCCCTAGTCATCTCTAATCACTCCCACATGATCTCTGATTACTCCCTCATTGACCCTCATTATGCCTCATCACCCCTAATCACTCACTCCTCATCCTTCATCATCCTTCATCACTCCCTCATTGACCCTTACCATCCCTTATCAACTTTAATCACTCCCTCATCATCCTTAATCACTCCCTCATTGGCTCTCACTATCCCTCATCATCCTTAATCACTCCCTTATTGGCTTTCACCATCCCTAATCACTGCTTCATCATCCCTAATCACTCCCTCCTCATCCCTTCTCATCCCTAATCACTCCCTTATTAACCCTCATCATTTATCATCATTTATAATCACTTCCTTATTATCCCTAAACACTCCCTCATTGTCCCTCACCATACCTCATGACTTAGAGCCCTATTTCATACTCTGCTTGTCTAAGCTCTCTACCAATATCCACCTAGCTTTCACTTTGTCTATTCTTACTTGATCTCTGTCTTTGGACCCTACATACATTTAAAATTCACATCTGAATTTTATTCATTTCATTTATTCTCCACTATGATTCATATGGTCTGACTAAACTCTTCATTCTATTCTCCTTACTCGATGCATTTAATCTCTCTTACTTTGAGACTATCCCCCTTACTAGTCTTTATGCTTTATAACAACTTGGATCAAATCTTGTCTCTAGTTCCTTAGGATTTAATAAGGATATAAAAAAATTCCTTCCACTCCTTTGAGTTCTCTATAACTTCTTCTCAACCCTACTTAACTTATCAACACAATCCTCATATCATACACTGCCTCTTACTCTATCATAGACTCTTCTTGTAGACTTTTTTGGGATAATTTCCTTGGTACAATCCTATACAGACTCAAATCATAAAATCAAGCTCATTTATGAATACCCAATAACATATCCCATCTCTTCACAAAGTTCCAAGATTTGGTTCAACTATTTGATAACTTCTTTTGGCTCTTTCTACTCTTGAATTAGGTTTTTAGGTTTCCTTCTACCTTGTCTACCACACAATCCTCCCCCATCCATACTTATCCATACTTACACAATGTAAAAACACTATATTATATTTTTACATGTTGAAATCAAACTTTTCACCAAATTTCATGAATTATTGATAGTTACAACTCTTAAAAACACACTTTGAAATTAGAAACCCTAATATAGGGTTTAGACTAGTTTTACAGATCTGAGAAGGGTCAAAAAGAGATTTCAATGTTACAAAGGCATTTACAATGAATTTTACTATTTTATTAGGTTTGATTTGACCCTATGTACATTTTCCAATTGTTAAATTTCCCTTCTTAAACTACAGTAGACTGACTTAACCAAATTTGAATAGATTATGTACTTAGTCATAGGTCTGTAGTAATCCAAGAAGAGGTTATTTATTCTAATTCATTCCAAAAATGGTTATAAATAAAAATTAAGGTTTAAAATCTTCTACACACTTTAAAAAACTAATTCCTTTCATCTACAACTCTCAATTTGCCAATTTCCATGAGATACCACATTGACTTTGTTAAGTTTCTTGATGATTGCAAGACTGTGTTAGTTTTCCTTTTACTTATCCAAATATATGAAAGCTACTTGAAAGAATATAAGACTTCATGATCATATTATAATCAACTCACAAACATATACATTTTAATTCTCACTCTAATACATGTATGTACCTTCTCACATAGATGTTTACTCAAAACATTTGCTCATAGAAGATAGGGTTGTGTTATTCAACATAGAAAGTCCATAGTATAATAATAACATAAAATGTTTAAATACTATTAAGGAATTGTTATGTCAATTTAATAATTACTCATACATTTCAAAATCCCACCAAATAGAATCTCCTCTTTTACAAGACTATGACCTTCACTCATATTTTAAGGAACAGTTTGTAAAAGCACAGGGTATACAGTTTATAATTTGAACATTAAAAATATTTAAAACTCAAATTACAAGTGATATAATCACCATCAAATAAAAGGTATTTTCAACTAACCACTCACACCAAGATCAAAAATAACTTGTTACTAATCATTTTTCATGATCATGTACACTGTCAACTATCTTTGCACATTTTAAGAAGATGTAGGGTCTGTTTGCTTTCTTGTCTGCAAATAATCAAAAATTGTCTTTATTCACTTGTTTAGGGTTATTTAAATTCATCCTTTTTAATCCTACCCCCTATAAATCTCTTGAATCTAACTCTAAATATAAAATAAGACATGGACAAGACTCTTATTACTAAATAACCATCAACTAAACTCTAATTTCTTTTATATGTTGAGAGTGTCCTAAACTAACTCAAATACTAACATATTTCTCAAATATGAGTTTAGGTATATGTGTTGTAACATATTAAACTCCTCACTAAAGTATAACCACACCAAATTCAACATTGGACTTCTTGAAACAAGATTGAAGTTTCTATGAAAGTTCAAAAATTCAAATGAAAGATTTGGTGGGAAAGTCTAATATAACTCTAATTCAAAATTGACACAAAACTAAAAACTTAGAAAGACTCCTACAAACTTATTATGACCTTTACCACCTTCTAAGGATTTAAAAAATGTAAACTAGATCACTATTTATATTGGGTAGTGATACTCTTGCATCACCTCATCATCCCTAATCACAGTTTCATCATACTGCATTATCTCTAATAACTCATTCCTCATCCCTAATCTCCCATAATCAATCCCTCATTAATCCTCACCATCACTCATCATCCCTAATCACTCCCTCATTGGCCCCCACCATCCCTCATCATTCCTATTGACTCCCTCATCATCTCTACTCAATTCCTCCTCATCCCTCCTCATCCTTAATCACTCCATCCAATACCTTGATGGTGGAATTTTGTTGGGGTTTAACAATGTTAGGAGATACAAGTGGAGAGTTGAGTGCTATCATAAAATATAAGACATAATGATCAAAATTATGTGGAGGCAAATTTAAAACATAAATATTTAACACATATGAAAAAATATGGGTCTATTAGAAATGATGTGATTAACAATTGAAAATCCACCAGAAAAAGAGAGCCAAGTAAAACCACCATAACACCAAAAATGGGTAGTAAATACATGAGGAACGCCAAGCTATGAGATTTCCTAAAACCAATCAATTGATTTCCATATGAGGACATTTTATGATCGGAATAATTACATTGAAGGCATTCTATTTGTATGTCTATTGATCGAGTCATCATACCAGAGAGTGGAAAATAATTTCCAAATGATTAGAACAAGTAGTCCAAGATTTTAAAGTGGTGCTTAATTCATAAATTCAATATTCAATCCAATGAAGAGTGTCACACTATGAGCTCTCTACTTTCACATCTCAAGAAGTGGGTATAGCTTATTTAGCACTATAGAAAGGTAAGTAGATAATAGATTATAAACTCAATTATATGGTTGGTACTAAAAATATCTCTACTTCCCCCAATAAGAAATTATATGAATTAAAAATATCATTTCATTAACAAATGTAGATCAATGGTGAGTCAATACACTTCATCATTTCCAATGGAAGTCAGAAGAATTTAATTTCTCTTAAATCATATTTTCAAAAATTAAACTTTAAATTTATACATTATCCATAACCATAAGCTACTGTATGGTCTAGTGTAGGCCTTGAGAAATGGATCACCTAGTAGTGTCACTTGGTGTAAAAAATCAAAATTTTTAAAGATGCAATCCTTTATGACATCTCACCATTAGAGGTGTGTGATGTTTTACATGTGTTCAACCATATATTTACCATTGAAATGTAATCTATATGAAGTAAATCTTTGAAATGTTTTGATAGATTGTCATGATCTAAAATACCATATATCATAGTTAGTTCATAAGCTTTTAGTCATTAGTGCTAGGAAGTGCAAGAATATTGTCAGTTCTAGTAAAAAGTATACTCTTAATGGTAATAAGTAAATACATAATGACATCCTTATGTAACCATATCATAGTGTGGTTTATCCAACAATAACACAAATAGAATAATTGAACCATAAACTAGATGAATACAAGGATATCTTTCAATCACCTAAATAAGTTCCTACATACTATACACTAAACAATACTATTGATTTGATCCCTTAACTACCTATACCTCAAAACTCTTTATACAACATATCATTTATAGATAATGAATAGATCAATTGACCTAGATCCATGAAATCATGGATAATGGACACATCATGCCCAAATCATTGCCTTGCAGAAGCCTAATTGTGTTTGTGCCAAAGTTGTGAATCAATTAAATAAAATATTAACAAGATTAAAGTGAAGAACTATTATCCTCATTTAAATATTAAGATAATTTTCTTCCATATCCATGGTGTAGAATTATTTTCCAAAATTAATCTTAAGTTTGGGTATCATCATATTCATGTTAAACCTATAGACATTTGGAATATAGTCTTAACAACAAAGGAAGGATTGATTAACTAGTTGGTTATGTCTTTTAGGTTAAATCATATAATAAATTCATTCATATCAAGATTTTGAATGACATCCTCAATCCCTTTACCTATGTCATTTTTTTAATCTACCTTGATGACATCTTAATCTTTAGAAAACATGGGATGAACATCTACACCATCTTGAACTAGTGTTTCATATTTGGTAAAAACATATTTTTGTGATAACATGAATAAATGTTCATTTTTCATGCAAGAGATAAAATATTTGGGACACATTACACACCCAAGGAGTGAATGTGTGAACCTAACCATGATTCATGTCATACAGGAATGGGAAACACTAAATAACTTTGCATATGATTCAAATCTTCTTAGAATTAGAAAATTATACAAGACATTTATATTTAATTTTTATCTTTTAAACCAAACTACCAAATGTGGAACCGAATAAATTTTCATTTAGTCAATTTAAAAATAAAGATAATTCGATGAACTAAAATTTAGACTTTATATTGTGTTAGTACTTATATTACTTGACTATAAATTTGGAAGATCATCCAATTCATTCAGTAATAAAATTGACTATCAGAAATGGGTATTGACAACACAAGTCCTAGCAAAGAGTTAATTTATATTATAATATATTAAACAACATATGATTGGAATCAAATATATCTTTAGAGTATATACTTACACCAGATGATGAGGGAGTGATTAGGGATGGTAAGAGATGGTGAAGGTAAATGACAGAGAGATGAGGGATGGTGAGGGTCAATGAGGGAGTGATTATTGATGATGAGGGATGAAGAAAGATTGATTAGAGATTATGAGGGATGAGGAAGGAGTGATTATGGATGATGAGGGATGGTGATAATCAATGGAGTGATTAGGGATGATAAACTTGAGTTATTATAGATGATGAGAGATAATGAAGGTCAATGAAGGAGTGATTAGGGATGAGGAAGGATTGAATAGGGATGATGAAGTGATTAAATATGATGAAGGATGGGGAGGGAGTGATTAGGGATGATAAAGGATAATGAGAGTTAATGGATGAGTGATTATAGATGATAAGGGAGTGATTAAAGATGACTAGGGATAGTGAGGGTCAATGAAGGAGTGATTAATGGCAATGAGGAATGATGAGAGAGTGATTAGGGGTAATGAGGGATGATTAGGAAGTGATAAAGGATGAGGGAGGGATGATAAACAAGAAGAATTAACATAAAGTGGTTGTTTGATATTTGTAGGTCATCAATGTGACTTATGCTACCCCAATCACACCACTTCGCATCAATTTCAAAGTGATTAATTTTTAAAATTCAATTTTGACAAACCTAAGACTCCTAGAAATGATAGGAATTAATCTAGAAGGCCAAAAAACTTAAAAAATGACTATATGTTTACCAAAAATGGATATCAATTGCAAAAGTTATGTTCTGAAATCCCTAGGTTTAATACTTAGACCCTGAAAATGCCTAAGTACTAACTTGATTGGATTTTGAAAAATTATTATCCACATAATAATGTGTGCAACTATGAGACCAACTCTATCATATGATGAGTGACCCTAATTTATTATATTTACTAAAATAAATTTAAAGTATAAGTTGACATTTATATTGTTACATTTATTTTTCTTATACTTAACATTAAGAGAAGTAAATATAAAATTATGGCCAAAGTTGCCTTCATGTTCAATTCATACATGCTTCTAGAGGTGGTTTTGGTATTATTACAAAATAACGTGTATGCATTATATAACACGTATGTATTGTATAATACATTATATAACATGTACATATTACATAATGTGTACATGTTATATATAGCTATGTGATATTTGAATTTGAATTTAAAAATGAGCCTTTAGGCTTGGAAATGGCTTGTATTTTTGAGCCAAAAGATTTTGACTATGCATCTACAATCAAGACTAAGAGTTTTGACAAAAACTAACAAATTTCAACTTTAATTGTTAAATACACTATAGATTTCAACATCAAAATTCAAAAAATTAATACCATCATGACGAGCATGTTATTCTTTTTCTAAATATATGGTTTTCATAATTTTTGGGCTATTTTAAGGGTTTAAACTATATTTATTTCTAGCTACACCTTTTTTAGGCCACTACATACCACACCTATACATGCCTATTCATGTTTATCTAATTTGTTTTCCATTGATCCAATTTCAAAACAAATTATATGGTAACAAACTAGGCCTAAATATACACATTAAAAAAAAAAATTATTTTTTTGAGGTAGTTAAGGTGGGCCACACAGACGGCTATCCATTTTTTTAATCAATTTTCAGGATCTACTTAATTGGAAAGTTAATAAAAAAATATTCAATGAAAAAATTTAAAATAAATCATAACAAACTAGAAGATCTTATTGAAATATTCACCAAAGGGTTTCAAACAATATTTAATGATTCTCAAAAAATGGTGGGCCACATGACCATCTATCTACTATGTTTTCTTAAAAAAAATAGGTCTTATTGAAATTTTAGATATTTGACCTACTTATACTCAACCATTTTTTAAAACAAATAGTTTTTTGAAAACTAGACTTGAAATGATATAATTTATGTTTTTATACCATATTCAAATTTTGAGTGTAGCCATCTCAAATTATCTATAGAAGTTCAAATTTTTAAAATTTCAAAAAAATCTTGTCCATGGGTGGGCCCTTTTTTGTGCCCCAAATTTATGCACTTACCCAGCTGAAAATTGGGTCTACAAGACTATGATAAAGACTGTGTAAATGATTTTGTAACTATGCAAGGTGGTTGTGAATTATAAATAGGGATCCACTTTGTCCTTAGACAAGGTTGTGTTATTTGGATTAGGATGCACTATGCTTCCATCTGTAGGGTATAGCTTCATTAAGTTAGGGTTTTACCCTATTTCAAAATATGGTCATATGGACCTTCACCTATTGGTCCTATGTGACTATTTTGATATTTGTGATTTGTTGTGGAATCTATTGTGTACCTTATTCTTGACTAAAATTCTATCTCAATGACATAAGTAGATACAAGCCGTGAATAGAGAAAAAAGGGTTAGGGGTTGAATTACTTGATCTCAATACCCCATTGCATTGAGTGTTACCTACATACCACTACTCCAAAGACAAATCAAACTCCATGTAATTATCCCATGCTATGGTGGTTTGTTCACAAATAATAGTGAAATGCTATATGCTAGTGCAATCCTAATGGAATTAAGTGCTTGAACAATGACTTGTGACCTTGATGATGTATTCAAACCTATCTCAAGGCTTCTTTAGGCTATAAGTACTTAGTAATGGAAATAATAGATAATTCACTCTCAATGTGTAACAAATAAATCTATAAATTTGTAATAATGGTAGCCTCCTCTCAAAAGGATAGAAATTATGCTTATATTTGTCTCTATGGGGTTTCCTCAAATTATACTTGTTAAACGTGCATAATGACTCATTATGGTGAATTTGTATTTGGTCAACTAGTCATTATTTGGTAGGAGGATGAAACCGTGCTCTTCATATCTAACATGGTAACAAGATAATCTGAAAGGAGCATGTTTATCCAAATCATAGGGACAACTAAATTGGAAGTGTGAGTTAGTGAAATAGTGAGTCTAGGTTGTTTGTGTTGAGGAATATGAACACTTAGTATCAGATTTATTTGGAGGTATAGGATTATCTTTATACATTTAGAGTAATTTAGTAGTTCAAAATCATGGAAATGAGTGTAGGTTAAGAGTGTAAATGGGACTGATCATAAGTGCATTTTTTATCATTAAATGTTAACTTTAGTGTCTATGTTTCACAAATATAATAGAGTAAAATGAATAATGCAAGTGAAAAATAGCTTTGAATATAGATCCAATGTTGAGTTGTGATTTATGTAAACCTATAATGAAACATGTATAAATCTTTCCTTAGAATAAAAATATTAAAGTAAACACAAGAAACTTATGGATCAAATAACAAGAAACAAATACACATGTTTATGTAGATGAAGCATTGTGTTTTTTTGATGCAAAAATAGTGAGTGGAACCCATGGAGATTTGTTATTTATTGAATTACTTGGATTGGAATATGTGTAGACATCCAATTTCTAACACCATTTGTGTTGAAATTTTCAATCTTATTTGAATTGCACTCAAATACCTAATTTAGATCAAAATCACTAAAACATGCTAAATGGTTTGAACTTGTCATTTATAAGTGATGTTTTAGGCCAAAATATCCTTAAGCAGGGCAAAAAATTTTATGTAATTCCTAACTTTGATCAATTTATTTCTATTCAAAATGATGATTTTTCCTTTTTATGCTCTATGTCACTCTTTTCTTCTAATTCGTTAGTACACATCATGTACATTTGTTTTTTTATGTTGGCAACATCCTAAATGGGAATATGGTTCTGACGTATCTAACATCTAATTCTACTTGAGTTAAATTATGTCCCATTAATATGACTTTCTAACCATTTTGATTAATTGAAGGCCAATTTCTAAATAAGTGCAAAAATGTTGATTATTCTTGTTTAAGGCTAATTAATTCAAATCAAGAGCTTAAGTGGATTTTCCATGGAGGTTATTGAATATTTATTATTGAAAATTGATTTCTATTCACTACTTCACCTAATGACATCATTTCTAAGAAAGGCATCCCTAGACCATAAATGCATAAAATATCTAAATTCTAGCCTCCCATGCCTCATTAATGCATCCCATTCCTCATTAATGTCCCTTCTTCCAAAATAATTATGAAGGCATTTATTGATTTTAGCCTCTAAAATTGAATGGATTCTTAGCCACATATCTTGATCTCAAGATGGACGGTCATAATTCATTCTAATCAATCTCAAAAATCTATAAATAGAGAAGCCATGCACACCATTTTTAAGCTCAAGTATTGTAATTTTATAATGCTAAAATATATTTACAACTCATTTGTGTTTGGATTATTATATTAGTCATATTTAGATTAGCTTCATTTGATAGGCAATTAAATAGTTTCAATATCATGAGCCTAAGTTTTATGGAGTGTCCTTGAGACATTGAAGGAGTTTGCCACCATTGTTCATGAAGACAAGGATGCTTGGTCAAGGGGAGAACATGCTTGGAGCTGCTCTTGAGTGATGAAATCGATTTGGGAAGGTAACTAGTGTTGCTTTCTTTCAATTTATTCTTCATTGCCATTTTCAAACCCTGCATGAATATATGGCTTAAATAGTTTAGTTCTTTATGTATTTTTGTTTTGTTTTCTTAGAATAATTCTTGAATAATAATTTTATTTAATCCACTCTACATTTTGGCATGCCTGGTGGGACTCTTCATGAGTGTGCAACCCACAAATTTATTTGTATTCATAGTTTTAATTATTATTTTTTTGTTTTTGCTTTGCTAGTGTAAAAACGTCCCATAAAGAATTAATAAATTTTTATTTAAAAAATACTTTTTTCTAATTTTTTTTAGGAGTATATATAAATATTTCATTGATAATCTCTAAAATTTAAAAAAAATATATCTTTATATTTTAGAAGTTATGACTTTTTAGTGACTATCACTTTTTATATTTTATTTTCTGGTAAAAATGGATTGTACAGAGCTAATAAATGGTTAGTGATGAAAATACTAACTATGAATTTTTATGTGTTGTGTGTTCGGTTTTCTTTGTTTTAACCTTTTAACTTGTTATTTGCATGTTTCATAGGTTTAATATTATTTTTTTTGTGTGTTTTATTTTTATAATCATATCCTAATGACTTTTATTGAGATTTTTTGATAACTAAGTTTAATCTGATGTGTTTGATTCTTAAGGTTTTGTCTTTGGATCGACAGGGGTTTACTTTTCAAAGTTACTTGCCTCAAAATAAAAGAGATTCAAAGCTAAAGGAGGTTATCTAAATTTTTATGCAAGGCCTATTTTAAGAGTACCAATTCATATTTGATTATATATTTTTAACTTTTTTTTGGAATGTTTAAAAAGAATTAAAAATCTTTCATTTGGTGCTTAACACAAATTCTAGGGTGTTTTATTGAATAGTTTTTGTGGTTGTTTCTTCCAATTTTACAACTTAAGGCCAAGGGACCAAAGAACATCACCAAAAATTTTGATTTAATTTATTTAAAATTGAACACACTTCAAAATTTGTCTTCAATATATCATTATTTTATTAGAATTGATTGGCAAAAAGAAAGATTGTGCATGTATGCTCTCCTACCAATCCCCTTTAGGGAAGTTGTGGGATCAAAAACATTGTCTTTATTGTAAAGTAACTTAGTCAAAAGTGTAAAATATAAGTTTTTAAGGATCTCCCAAAGACCCACATGGATTGGGTGATCTAGGAACAACCTTTAAAGCTCTTTTACTTGGTCATTTATTTTTTGCATCTTGGCTTATGAGGGAGACTTAATTACCTCCCATAAGTTATTTAGAGAAGCTTTGACCTAGGGTTTCATCTCCCAACATCATATTAAATCAATCTCCACATGGAGTATATAAATTGAGATCATCTCACTGGGATGGTGGTTTGAGTGGTTAAACCATCTCCTATAATTGGGGCTAAGCTTGAGATGTATGATCATGTTGGATATCACACTATACTGAGCAAGTGACAGATGTAGTGGTTGTAAAAAGAGAAATTTTTTATAACAAGTCATATGACATGGACCCAATTGACATGTTGCTTCTCTTTTATATTGACCTAAAATTCTTGTGCATGGGATCCATCTATAAGTGTTAAAAAACTTGGTAGTATTAGTTAACCCCACTTTGCCACACCCTGTCAGTTTAAGGCTTAAGATGATTAATTAGTTAATTTATATTTGATTTAGAGTACTTGGTCTTATTTTAGATCAAAACTTGCTTATTAACTAAAGCATCATAACTAAACACATTCTCTATAAATTTATTGAACAAGGAGATGTTATGTTGTCCAAATGAAAATCATATTTTCCTTGTTCAAATTTGTCATCATAAACATTGTGTCATCATTGGTGTAGTTATTCTACCCATTTGAGTCTAAATCATTTTCCATTTTTTTTTAAATCCCTCATTGATAATTCACATTCAAAATTGAACCTTTCTAAGTTTTAAGGGTTGATGTGTTAAATTGGATTCACTATTTGCACATTGAACTTATTTTAACTTGGGTTCAATTATATATTTTTCAAATTGAGGGTCATTTTGTAGAATCATCATCACATTATCATCTTGATGGACTTAAATCATCTTTTGCATCATGTGCACTTTTAGTCTTAAAACATATTTTATACTATCTCCCCTTCCTATCATCATGTGGCAGCATTGTGCTACCCATTTGGTTTTAGTTTTATACTTAAGAATTCTTTCATGTTTCCACATCATAAGTTTCTTAGTTCACATTATCTTCTTTATAATCCAAATAACTTTCTTTTAGTTTTATAGTGTCAACTCATCGAAGTTGAACTAGATTTTATGATATTGACGTATCTCAAAAGTCTATGTTTTAGTGTACTAGTGACACTCTAAGATTTTTTGAGTTATCATACCCTATTCTGATTTATACGATTTCAACCTTACCCAAGGTTGAGTAATTTTGTGAATGCATTCTTCTAATTGTGTGTGGTTCCAAGCCACCCTCCATTTATAGTCTGTTTGGTACCTTAGTCACTTGTTTAGAAGAAAGATCAAATATGTACCTTGTTTAAAACATTTGCACAATATTAATTAGAATTTAGTCAAAAAAATAGAGAAACCCTTTCTAGACATGACTCAAAGGTTCACTCGTAGTGGGGTCCCTTACAGCCCTAGTTATGAGCACTTTATGATGGACAAGAAAATTTCATTGCCTTTGAGGACATTCCTATAATTGTAGGATCTAAAGGGGATTATACTAAATATCAAGAGAACCAAGATGAAGCACTTCTTAGGTTGATATAATTTGGTGCTAGATTATCCTCAAATTTTCTTATGGAGAAATTTCATGCCTTAGTTAGAGAAGGATAATGACAGTAACAAGATCAAGCTTTTGCTCAAATAAACATACATTCTTCCTCTAACAAAGGTAAAGAAATAATTATAGAGTTAAAACCAACTGATCAAGATTTTTTAACAATATTAAGAAGATAAGTCAATGATATTCCAATCAATTTATTATGGATTTAATAGACTCTCTAATTTTTACTTCAGTCCACAACGATGCTTCCAAAGAACAAGGAAATGTGATTGAACCTATGTAATAAACATTGATTGATGACACGATAACAATTGATCAAGGTGTCTCAAATGAACAAAACAAGATGCAAGAGGTAGTGCAAAATATTCCACTAGACACAAAACACACATTATTTAACCATCAAAAACCTTTTGTTACTTTACAAACACAAAGACCTAAACATTCAATTTGAATTGAGGAGATCCCTCAAGACAATTTATCTCGTTCATCTCAACCAATGCAAAAATTGGTGAACAGACCAAGGACTCCCCAAAACCAACAAAACACATATAGTTCAAAACATTAGATTCTAAGGAATCAAAGGCCTATTTACTCGACTCTAGGAGAAAATCAAAACTAAGTCATGGAACATAGGGTATACATCCCTCACAAATCCATGTAACAACAAGGGCACATCCTACCAACAATAGCAACAAGGGCACATTCCACCCCAATAATAGCAACAAGGGCACATTCCACCCCAACAAATCTATGTTTCACCCACAAATGCACCAAATATGTAAGAGTATATCTCCATGAAGGAGATTGTGTCATGTTTAGAGACTGGAAATAGGATCAAAAAGTAAAAATTTGATGAGATATGTCCATATCCATTTGATTTAAACATTATCTAAGTCCCCTTTCCACATCATTTCAAGGCACCCAAATTTGATAAATACAAAGGAAAGGGTGACCCACGTGAACACATTCAGGCATTCTTTGTATTATGCCAAGAGGTGGCTTACAGTAGTGTATTTTTACTTTGATTATTTCCATGAACTTTAGTGGGACAAGATTTAGATTAGCTACTTAAGTTACCCAAGGGGTCAATTATGGATTGGAATGACTTATTTGAAAATATTTTCAACTATTTTTCATACAACATAGAGCATGAATTGATTGTTGTTGACTTATGCAAATATAAACAATGAGATTGAGAAAGCTTTGTTGCATATTTATAGAGATGGAGAGCATTAGTGGGTCATTTTCAACATAATTTACCAAACAAATAGTTGGTATATATATTTTCACAGAACTTACATCCTAAGGTCGTGCACAATCTAAGTCTAGCTTGTGCTAACTCATTTGAGGAGATCATAGACAAGGGTGTATAGATTGAGAAAGCTCTTATTTCCAAGGGCATTATTAAGATATTTTTGTAGGGTCAAACATTAAATCAAACCCCATAGTTTAGTCAGATAGTTACGCAACATAACCTAAAGTATTTAACAAGAACAAGAACAAGAACATGGTTGGAAATGGGGTGACTAAAACAAGACAGAAAAATGGTGTAAGCTCTATTTGCCCCAAATGTATAATTATCTTCCCCTAAACAACCACTTAACTTATAGAGACAACCTCCATGGAGGGAAAACCATGACAGTTTTAGGGTCTTTAGCAAATTAGGAGAACCAATTAAAATAGTATTTCAAAAGCTCGTGATAGCTAACCTGATTGTATGGCTAGTACCACGGCCATTTCCTCAAGATAAATTGAAACTAGATTGGTACAAAGATAATGAATGGTGAAACTTTCATCATTTTATTGCTCATGGTGCTTATCATTGTGTCCAATTACAGCATATTGAATATCTCATTGAAAGTGGTGAAGTTGAGATTAAATTGGTCCCTAATCAAGAAACAAATTAGGATATGAGAATCTAAAAGGACCCCTTTCTTTGACATAATCAACTGCCACAAAGAAACAATCAAAACCAAGGATAGAGGTAGAATCAAAATCAGAATTAGGGTCAGAATCATAATCAACATGAGCATAATCATAATCATAATACCCATACTAATAATGTGGGTTATAATAACATGCCTTATAACTATAAAAATACTATGGGATTCATTTTTACAACCCATATTGTCACTATTAATTTTAAACCATGTGAACCATCTCATGCTCCTTGTAGTATGAGACCCATCTTTATAGGCTCAACACCCTCTCTCTCTAGTAATACCCTGTCGAGTTTGCATAATTTTATTGCAACTCTATTTACATGGGTTACTATTTCTAGACAACACCCTTCTTCTAATTATAATGTCTCCTTGGCGAATCAAAATTACAATAGTGAAACCAAACACCTGTGTGTCACCCTCTAAGGCACTTAGCCTTCATATCCTAATTATATTGACTCCTTGTCACCTCTAAGATGTGTAGTTGCAACTAGACACTTGTGAGTTACCCTCCAAATCCCATCGCCTACTTCTTCCAAAAAACCTAATGTAACATTGCACTAACAGATCCAAATCCAACTAATATCCTAACTAAATCCAAGCCATATCATCCCAATGTGTAAAAGCCTTATAGTCTATTAGATCAATTGAACAAAACCCCTACATAGAATTCTATCTTGGATCTCTTACAGACATTTGAAGTCCATAGAACTATCCTAAACAATATTTTGCAAAAATTCACTTTTCAAAATGATATAGACCTCGAACAATTCTAGAACCTTGTGGGACATCTATACTCATTCTTTTAAGTAACATTTGATCAAAAAGATATGTCTACACTTGGACCTGGTCACAATAACCCAATATATATTGAAGTGATCATTAAAAGCCATAAGATCAAGTGGGTTCTTATAGACAATGGTTCAGGGTTGAACATCATATCTCTTAAGTTGGTACAACTATTGGGATACATTATGAAAGATATTCAACCAGAGACAATCACTATCAAGGCTTAAAACAATGCCAAAAGGGAGTCTATAGGTATTATTTGGCTGTCAATCATTGTTGGGTCTATTTCACATCATACATTGCTTCATATTATGGACATTGCATTGCCTTATAACATACTTCTTGGTCATCATCAAATCCATAAAGTATAGGCCATTCCTTATACCATTCATCAATGCCTTAAGTTTCCCCATGATGGGGTTGAGGTTACTATTCTTACCGATTAACAACTTTATGAATGTTGCAAACATCTTGGGGCCCAATTCTATAATTATAACTATTATCCAGGTTATGAATTCATTACGAAAAATAATAAGAATATAGTTTGATATCCACCTCCATCCAATTATATTAACCCTAGTGATCTTGCTTCCACTTTGGTTGATCCATTTCCTACAACTCTTGCAAAGCAGGTTGTTATTAAAGACATGGGCATTTCCATGTATAGACTTAAGAACACCTTCCATGTTGCAAAGTTTCCCAAAAATTCAAAAAAACATTGGTAAGCCTAAACCTTCAAAGAATCCTAATGAACCCACAATGATTTGATAACCAAAGAAGCAACAACAAAAACCACCAATGGTTTTTGTACCTATTGTTGCACCAAAGAAAGATGGAGAGGCATTTTCTAAGGGATATTAGTTATATTCTAAAGGACTTGCTAATTGATTTCAAAATCCAAAGTATCCTATCCCTAACTAGATCATGGATCTTTTTTATTATATAGGAAAGGGCCTTGGTCCACAAGTAAAAGGAATCCTAGAACCCATATCTGCTCGAGTACTTAATTTGAATCATGGTCTTGGATATATATCGCTTGGGGGTGACCTCATGACTTTTGATAGTGACTCTTCCAAAGTGACTAGTAACAAGACTCCTAAAAATGATGAAACATCCCATTATAGCCTTTTTTATGAGATTGTTAACATGGACCTATTCAATTTAAATGCCATTTCAACCTTAACCATTGTAGATTCCCATCCTAAAGCAAGAACCTATTCTATTGGTGCTTCCCTTCTTGAAATAGAACATCATGTTTTTACCATTAGAGCTTCCCATCCTGAAGCAAACCTTCATTGTTCCCTATACCTTTTCCATCTTGAACTCATTGATTGGGACCAACAAAACTTGGTTATATGCCTTGATGAGTTTTAGAATGAAGAATCACTTGCAGAATACATGGGCCTAAGAGATGGATTGCCCATTGGTGATCACAAACAAGGCTTTGATTTTTCATTGGACCATTTTGTATACTTTGGAGAGCAAGTAAACTTTCTTGGTCACAATAAAGAATTAACATATTCAGGTGAAAACATCTTTGAGACGCTCACTGATCAAGGAAAAAATAAAGAAAAAGACAAGCCTTCGAGTGGAAACCTATTTTAGGTGCTCTTAGGTGGGAAAGTTTATTCATCCCCTTAGGAAGTAGAAGGTCCATCAAGCCCAAGTTATATATATAATACAAACATCTCTTCAAAACAACAAAAAATGTTTGAGCATCTTGCTCTTGAGTTTCTAGAGGATTTTTATACTTGGCCTTTACTTGAGATGGTAGATTCCAATTCATCACACTATCCATAACTTTGGGAAGAACAACAAGAATATGTGGTAGAAGAAGATGATCATGATCATACCTTGCCTACAATTCTATAATATGGATCCACACTCATTGTGTAGAATATGACATAAGTTAACCTAGGAACCTATGAGGATCCAAAAATTATTTATCTTGTAGCTTCCCTTACTAAAGCAGAACATGAACAAATTATATCCTTCCTAAGGGATTATATTGACATATTTTCATGGGCATACTCCAACATGCTAGGATTATACCCAGATTTGGTTGTGCATCACCTTGTTGTCCATCCTAATGCTAAATTAGTCAAACAAAAATTGAGGAAGATGCATCCACACATTGCCTTATTAGTTGAAGCAGAACTAAAAAAGTTGCTAGGAGTAGGTTTTATTAGGCCACTAGATTACTCTAAATAGATCTTAAACATAGTCCCAGTGAATAAAAATTTTGAAGGCATACGTCTTTGTACTAATTTTAGAGATCTCAATAAAGCGTGCCCCAAAGATGATTTTCCTCTACCCAACATCAACATGATTGTTGACTCAACTATTGGGTATGAGATTTTTTCCTTAATGTATATATTTTTTGGATACAATCAAATCAAGCTAGCTCAAAAAGACCAACACAAGACTGTGTTCACTAATCCATGGAGAACATTCTATTACCAAGTCATGCCATTCAGCTTGAAGAATGTTGGAGCCACATATCAACATGCCATGGCTATCATCTTCCATGACATGATGCATGATATTGTTGAGGGATATGTTGATGATATACTATCAAAATCAAGAATAAGAGCTAGACATCCTGATGTTCTATGAAAAATCTTTGAGAGGCTTTATAAATATAAAGTCTGCTTAAATCTTAAGAAATGTGTCTTTGGAGTCACATTAGACAAATTTCTAGGTTTCATTGTATCACAAAGAGGGATTGAAGTCGACCCTACCAAGGTCAAGGCCATTATTGAGATACCTCCTGTTTCTATGCTAGATTTTGATTTCTACATTCAAGAGAAGAATAAAGAAACTTAAGAGATGGTCAAGGCTTGTATGTACCTGGATTAAGTCATGCGCACCGTTATCCAGACGTCGTGAGAACTCCTCTTTGGCTGTGGAGGAATGACACCTGATAAAAGAAAGAGGCTAAGACAGAGAAGGTGTTAGAAGACAAAAGGGTGGACTGCCAAGCAGAAACTTGATCCTAGAAGCGCTAAGGCTTCTTAAAGTATGACAATCCACTATTGAAACAAAGTATGACAGAGATAGAAAGTGATAAAATGACAAAAGATGAAATGAAAGGACTAAAAATAAAGGCGTACCTGATAATCAGCAATCTGGTTTTACACAGTTGCCGACGTCGGTGGTATTGCCATTATCGGTCAGGAGGTTGCCAATGTCGGTGGGGGTAGTGACCGGTGTCGGTCAGGGCAATGGTCAAGAGCTGGTTACAGGATTGGTTTCAGGGCTGCAGAATGGTCTATGGTCTTGTCTGTGGTCTTAAGGGTCTGTGCGGGGTTACTGGAGGTCTAGGGGATAGAGAATATTGTCTGGGAATGGACTGGATAAGCGACAGAGGTGAAAGGCGGATGGATGGGAGAAAGGGCTTTTCAGCCTCTCTGGGAATAACAAAGGAAAGAGGGTCAAGGATATTGGAATAGACAGGAAACAAAGTGTTTGATATAAATGAAATGATATAGAAATAAAAGACAGTACGAATACTTAGCTGCGTTGGATAGTTGATGGAGATAGCATGTAGTCCCAGTACAAAACATCAGATGCAAGATCCCAGTGCCTAAGAGAAGCTGTCAAGTACGTTGATTCTTGCAAGAAAACCAGGAGCCAGAACACCAGCATGCAATAGCATGAGAGCTTTGTTTCATCGGAAGAGAGTTTTGATTTGCCTGTTAGCCCAGAGAGATTAGTCATTTTTTGATTTTTGTGATTAGCTCGAAAGGGGGTTAGAAACCGGTTTAAGTAAATCAACGTCGGTGATTCCGTCGGCGTCGGCCAGAAGTTGACCGACATCGGCGGGTGGAGAACGGGTAAAAAGAGCCACCAAGCCCGTTCTCCATCCACCAAGTGCAAGATCCGTTAGAGAATGTCATAGGCCAAGGCTAAATACACACGAGAGTTGGTTAGGCGGTTAGAGGGAAGGACGAATAGGTCTTGGGTGAGTCATAGGATAGGAAATGGTCTAAGGCGAGGTGTCCTAGGCGAGGTGTCAAAGGAGGGGGGGTAAAATAAGTTTATTATTTTAAATTAATTAGTGTATAGGTTAGAAAATGGACCAAAGGGGGAAGAAGACCAAGGTTAGACATGATTTCGGTGTCTACATTTGCCCCTTTTTGTCTTGTTGGTTGTTCTAAACGAACTACAAGACAAAAATAGGAGTTGGTTGCCCCAGGTGCGGGATGAGGTTGATTTCATCTTATTGGTTGTCCAAGTGAACTGCAAGACAAAAATAGGAGGATTGGTTGTCCTGAGTGGATGAGGTATTCCCCCTCAAAGCAGGAGTCAAGGGAAAGGAACCTAGAATCAGGTGCTGATTTGACAAAGAGTGGATGAAGATGGTGAAGATAGAGTGAGAACGCGGCAAAAGTCATGATTGTGCATACACCACTTCACGAGATGGTCGGGTCAAATAGTCACAGGTCAAGGGTCGAGGAGTGCCAATATTGAAGTAATCGGGCCCCAGCATTTAGTCGTCTGCTGATTGGGTTATGCAATCGTAGTGGTAGCTCCAAATGGTCATCATGTTCCATGTATCTCAGGCTCAGGAAGTGCTCCCGAAAACACAAAAAATGTCACAAGTAGTGGGGATCAATCGGCTTGTGATCCTATACTTGTGAAGGTCAAAAATATGCATATAAAGTTGCTAGCCATTCATTAGGTAGCAAATAGGCAAAAATAACCAAGGCAAATTTGCTTTGGAATCAGTCGTAGTCAAAGGAGATAGTCATGATCTCCAATGTCAATTGGTCAAGACAGGTGGAGGTGAAAGAGATCTCTGGGGTGCCCCAAGAGGATAATATGACATGGTCTGGAGAACTGACTGATTGGGGGCATGATTTGGGGACAATAGGAAAAAAAAGGAGGTTGGAAGGATGCCGACGTCGGTGACAAAACTGACGTCAGTTCCCAAAAGCGGCTGACGTCGGTGGAAATCGGCCGACGTCGGTGGCCTAGGGCATGCCGATGCTGACGTCGACGGCCTGCCAAGTCTGACAAAACTGGATTGGCGGCCCACCAAAAGTCATTTGCAATTGTGAAGAAGTCAAAAAAGAGCTCTAGAGATTTGTTGAAAAAGTGACCGATTGTGACCGGTGCAACAGAGTGAGGTGTCAGAGTGAGAGTGGGTGAGAAAGGGAGTGGATTGGAGAGAGAGTGGAGGTTGAAGAGTCAGCTGTGGGCCAGTAGGAGGTCAAGGAGAAATCGAGATGGAAGAGATGGCAGAGGGCAGTAGAGGACCGGTGGGAGGTCCTCCATCAGCAACACCTATTGTGCCACCACGCTGGTGACGCCGGGATGAGGTAGGAGGCCCTATGAGCTTCATTTGGTTGTTTTTAATTTGGTTTTTGTTTTTAAAATTTTGGATGTTGTAGCTAGAAAATGAGCGGGAGGGGTAGGTAGGGGGGTGGGGAATAGGTCTAGGAGGTTTTTAGGAGGGTTTTGGAGGGTTTGGGGGTTAAAGGAATACAAAATGGGGGAAGCCCTAAATTTAGGGCTCGCCCCGTTCGGTCCTAGGGCCGAACCAGTCGCCGATGTCGGTGGGTCTTCCAGCGTCAGCTGACCAACAGCTGGCATCAGTCGCTAACCAGTTGACGTCGGTCACTAAGTGACCAACATCGGTAAGGTAAGTGCCATCACTGGCACACTAATCGATGTCAGTTGGCTACCTGGTCAAAAGAAGGATAAAAAGTAGTCAAGTCAAAGGGTCGAAGCTATGCCAAGGGCTTCTCGGGTGTTGGGTTAGGCATAGATAGTCAAATAGGGGGAAATTGTGTAACATGAAGTATGAAATTGACTTGGTATTGTGGTTGTAGGTGAGGCAGACACTGATGCTGCAGGATCGACTCCTGACCTTGCTGACGCGGATACACAGAGGCGTGACCATCGAAGAGTGGGGTCACATGGCAGCAGTCAGACTAGGTGGGGTGCATCACTACTGCAGAGTGGCACGAGATGTTAGTCTCATGGTGGCCTTGATCGAGTGGTGGGACCATACCACCAACACCTTCCACCTACCCACAAGAGAGCTGACGGTGACTGTAGAGGATGTGTACCAAATTTTGCGACTGTCGGTACACAGAGCAGACTTGTATGCATGCTTGAGAGAGGCACATGACATTCACATGGTCATGCTATTTGGAGAGCACATCGCTGAGATGAGCTACCATTCAGCCAATTTTGTGTATGAGCCGCTGTATATAGTGAACGAGGAGGCACATCGGCTGGCAGTGATGATGATGATCAGCATCACTGTGTATGCGCTGCCAGATGTAGAGGGAGGCAAGTTTTTGGTCGCCATGACCAGAGTTTTGACTAAGATGTTAGAGCAGCAGACAGTGTTTACCTGGGCACCAGTCTTTCTGGCCCAGGTTTATAGAGAACTATGGGGCATCAGTCGATGGTGGCATTATAGCTTGTGCATGGGCCATCTCCTGCACTGCTGGGCATACGAGCACATAGTAGTGACCCATCCTCTTGGCCTTCTAGTGGTGATTCAGGCTGGCTTCAGGGTCAGATTCAGATGATGGCATGAGGTCATGGTGCAGACACAGGTGGACAGAGTAGTCAAGGACATTGACTACTATCGAGGGGTGCTAGAGGCCTTAATCCTCACAGATATCATCTGGAGACCATACCTGGTGTATCCAGCTTTCAGAGACTAGGGAGAGCAGTTGGTCGGGGTTCAGAGCATCAAGTGGGTCAGAGGCAGGCAAGCTGGTGAGCTCGAGAGGATACCGATAGAGAGAGTGTGGCACCAATATGGGTTGCTACAAGATGTGCCACCTACCTTCCCACTGTATAGATGGGATGACATCGAGGTGCCACTCCCACTGCCAGAGGAGACCGAGGGCCCAGATTTTGAGGAGTTGCCGGCAGGACCTGGGGTGGCTGACCTAGGATGCATAGAGGCCTACATGGCATGGTGGGTAGGACAGTACAGAGGGATACAGGTCAGGCCACAGTTGGATTTATAGGCCATCACTAGGGAGCGGGATACAGCCTGCAAGGAGAGGGACGCTGCTCATCAGGAGAGGGACGTGGCACAGGTAGAGGTCACAGTTTTGTAGGGTCAGCTGGCAGGGGTGACAGGGTAGCTTGCAGAGATGACTGGTCGGGTGGTAGTGTTGACAGGTCAGGTCACATTGTTACAGGGATAGCTCACTATAGCCTAGGCACAGGCAGTGGTAGGATAGTTTTTGGGGGGCAGGGCCCACTGTAGTAGCCGGTTAAGTAGCCAAGTTTTTCATAGGGGGTAGGACCGTCAGCGTCGACGTAGCTGACATTTTCACAGCCTCAGGGTTCCGTGCAGGGCACAGGTGTAGGGTAGATGGGTCCACTGTAGACTGTATCTATGGTTAGATACAGTGATGCACTGGATGAGATCGCGTACTATGAGAGGGCCATCAGGGGGTTCCCTCAGATACATCGATACTCTGAGATGAGAGCAGAGCAGAGCCAGCAGTGGTCTAGGTCACGGACGATGGCTACTGAGTCACGCAGGAGGCACAGATCAGAGGGAGGAGATGACACAACATCTTTTAGACCACTGCCGCCACAGCCAGAGCCTCAGCCCTGAGAGATTTTGATACGATGTATATATCGGCCTACGAGCCGATGATGCGAGATGTATGATTTTGAGAGATAGAGTGATAGAGGCATGAGTATGCCTTATTGTAAAACTATTTATAATATATATATATATATATGATGAGATTTTGGTTTATTTGAGATGTTATGAGAATGATGTATGTGTTGTCTTCAGCTTTTAAGATTATGTGAATGATGTATGTTTGTGATATTATGTTTATGATGACTAATGAAAATGATAATGATGTTTTTATGATATGAATGATGTAAGTGGTTATGATTTGTTTAGATTTACATGATGATGCTTGATAATGTGGATGTGTTATGATGATGATGATTATCGTTTATGGTTAATGATTATGATGTGAATGATGTTATTTTGATGTGATGCATGTTATGATGTGATTTTTAAGATGCTGGTATTATTGTGTTTATATGATGATGAATGTATGATTAAGATTAATGACTAATGATATGGATGAAAATGATTAATGTTAATGATAAGTGATTGTTAGTGATGTGATTTGACGGGTGATAAAAATGAAGGAAAGTGAAGAAAGAATGGCCGAGCTAACCCCAGAAGACCCCATGTCCACTGAGTGCTGCCTACATAGCCCCTTGTCATTTAGGGGCCTCAGGCCTATGTAGTTATCCCCAAAGGGAGGAAGAGAGTCGAAGTGGGAAATGGTCTGGTCAGGGTCAAGGTCATGGTCATGGTTATGGTCATGGTCATGGTCATGGTCATGGTCATGGTCGAAAAAGGGTTTGGTTGAATGTGACTAAAGTGTAAAAGATAAGTGAAAGGCATATTTGCTCTTTCATTGACAAGGACTAAAAGGATAGCATAGATAGGGGTTAGTAGAACCGAGAACCCCATTCATGCATTGCGTCATTGACCATAAGTTGCATTTAGAGTGGTAATCGAATCACTTTTACATTAAAGTGAGCTCGAAGTGCCTTGAACAGGTGTTAGGATAGGAGAAAATAGGGTAACCCATTTTAAGAGCAGAGATAACTTTGCCCCTTTGTATAAGAGACCCTGAGACAAGTATAAGTCAAGTCCATGACCAGTTTTTTTTTTTGAAGGCTGATCAATACGAGAAGCCTATATAGTGATGTCATTGTGCTTGGTGGTCAGTTGTGAAGCTGAGCAATGCGAGAAGCTTCTAAGATAGTGCTGTTATTGCCAAATTTAGTCATAGCCATCCTTCGAGGGAGTGGTCTAGATTTTTGCTTAAATAAGAGGGCTTTGAATAGCTGTCCTTTGAGGGAGCAGTCTATTAGCTACAATAATGATAGTATAGCTGTCCTTCAAGGGATCAGTCTGCCTGTTTAATTTTGAGCTTGAGATAGTGATTTTAGACATTTTGACATCTTGATTTATTATGGATAGAGATTGAGTCATGGACAAGACTTATAGAAGTTCAAGGGCTCCCTTTTATTAAGACAAAGCATCCATACTGTATAAAAGGGTTTTTAGAGGATTTGTTACGGGGAATAGAGTTGAAAGAAAATGGGATTAAGAGGACAAGGGATTGCTCAAGGGACGAGATCAAGTTAAATGTTAAGTAAACAGGTACTTGACTAGCAGTAGAACGGTCGTAGATGCAATGCATTAAGGGGTTCAGGTTCTAGTCAGCCTTCAAGAGAAGACAAACGATAAGTCCCTGATCCATATTTATGCGTGATGATGTAAGGTTCGAGCCAATTAGGAGCAAATTTGCCTCGTTTACTTCGCTCCATATTGGTCACATGTTGATTGATGCTGGGTTGAAAAAGTTTGATCGATTGAGTGGTTGATGTTGGGTTGATTAAAAAGTTGGTTGATATTCAGACTATGTTTGGTCAAGGTCGAGTGTTATAGTCAGTGTCACGATCGATGGTTGGTTGAGGTCTGGTCGAGGATTGATCAAATGTTTGGTCAAGATTAGGCTAAGGTTGAATTCCCCTAGTCGCTTAGGGAGAATGTTGAACAGATTGGTCAATGTCGATTGAGGCTTGGTCGAGACTAGTCAATGCTTGGTCGCGATTGGGTCACCAGGGGATGTGTAAGGGATAGAAATATGTCTTTTCCATTTATCCTTTTGGGTTGATGGACTGGTGGTCAGATTGACTGTGTTGATTTTGAATAAGGGGGTCAAAGGTGATGGAGGGACCATAGTCTTGTGTGGAGATCTCGATTTAGGTGATAATGTCTGCGAGGTATGTGATGACGTCAAAGATTTGTCGAAGATGAGGTCAAGAGGATCCTTGATAGGAAGGGTATCCCTTTTTTGATGTCGACGAGTGACAGCTTTAAGAGCGCAAAAATGCTCAGTGTCATGTCCCAGTGTGTGATGATAGTGACAAAATTTAGTGTTGTCAAACCAAGGTGGTCTTGATCTGAGAGTTGACGAGTGTGACAGTGTTGAAGGTTTGTTGACAATAGGGTCAAGAAGAAAGGTCTCTTCTGCCAAGTATCGACGAATGACAACCTTGAGGGCACAACAATGCTCAGTGTCATGTCCAGGCGTGCGATGATACGCACAAATTGTAGTGTCATCAAACCAGGGTGGTTTTGGTCTGAGAGATTGGTGTATTTTAAGAGGTGGAAGACTGGTGTGAGATGACTGCAACAATTGCCGCAATAGCAAGGCATAAGAACCTGCTAATGGGTCAGCATGTTTTGTTGCAGTGTGGGTTGATGACTTTGGTTTGAAAGGCATTGGTCGATGGTTTGGAGGAGTTTTATGTCTGATAGGTTGAAGGGATAATGGAGGTGACTTGCCTCTGTGAGGTATGGGAGTAGGCAGCACTCCTATTAAGGTGGATGGATGCGGGCCCAAAATAGAGGGTAATGATGAGGGTGGGGAAGGAATTCTTCGGTGTGGTTTAGTGGCTTTGTTTGGTTTGGGTTGAGGGCCATTATTGTGAGAGGTGAGGTTAGAGATGGGGTGAATACTGAGAGATTTAATCTCTTTTGGAATGGTGGACACCTACGTAGGTTTGGGCTCAGATGTGGACGGAGATGAGTGAGATGAAGGGATCTCAGGCAAAAGGCAAGAGGAGACTGTGACTGGGTCTTCCTCAATCGAAGTGGGTGAAAGGACAGGGTCTTCTCTTGGTGGAGAAGAGATAGGGGAGTGTAGCTCCCCAAGAGGGTGGAGGGTAGGGATGGTGGTGCCTTCTACTTGTGGTTGAGGGGTAGGCAAGGTAGGGTCCCCCAATGGTAACAGGAAAGATGAAGGTGGGGTTAGCAGCGTAGTCATGGTCAAGGCGTCCTCTAATATAAGAGAGGACATTGGAGAACTAATAGGAGTAGAAAGGTCTTCCCCCTGTGATGGATGAATAGGGGAAGATGACTCTTCCACTTGTAAAGGAGGTTGGTCAGGGACAAGAGAAGAGATAGTGTTGACAGTGTGCACATCATGGTCTTGTTTTTCCAACACGGGGGCGTATAATTCTCCAATCGGAGTGCAATTACGCTGTATGTACCATTGTAGGAATTGTTGTGTGATGCTTGGAGATGTGAAGGTTGAGACTGGTCAGCCGTTGTTGAAGATGGTGATCTAACGACCACAGTGTTGACCATTCCTTTGGACTTAGGATTAGCCGAAGAAAGTCTGAAGGAAGAAGGGTCATTGGCTTGTGCGTTGGTATTACGCAATCTGATCCTATCTTCTTCAATGGTGCGGAGTTCAAGCTTTTGATCCATGGCAAAAGCTTTGTCGAAAGTGCAGAATGTCTGAACCCACAAAGTGGATGAGATGTGGGTAACACATGCCCGAGAAAAGAGCTCGATGAGCTTAGGTTGAGGCAAGGAGAAGGAGAGCTGGTTAATCAGGCCTCTCTAACGAGCGGCAAAATTGACTATCGATTTGTCATCAAATTGCTTGATGGAGTAGAGGTCTGTGATCAAGACTTGTCTGGTGATGTTAATCGAGAAATGGTCGAGAAATAATTGGGCGAGTTGAATGAATGAAAAGATAGAATGTCTGGCAAGAGAGCTATACCAGTCAAGGGCAGGGCCAGAAAGAGACATAGGAAACATGCGTAAAAGCAACGCATCATCATGGGCAATAAGGTAACAGGCATGTCTAAATGCCCGTAAGTGTTGTTGTGGGTCTTCCTTGTGTTGAAAGCGAGAAAATTTAGGAAGTTCCCATTGGTTGGGGTATGGTCGAATAGGGATGGAAGGATGGATGGGCTCATTGCAGATTTGTTCATAAGAAGAGACATTGCTTGAACCAGAAATGGAGGCTTCGAGACTAGACATTTTATCCATCAGCATTTTGATGATGTCTGCTGACGGATTGGTAGGTGGAGTGCCCCCTAGGTTGTAGGGCACTTGAAAGAGGCTAGAGGAGGCATACGATGTAGTCTGTTGTACCAGTATGGGCGCAACATACAGATGACTAGTAGGGATAGATGAAGAGACTAAGGATGGTTGGGTTATGGAAGTAGAAGGCATAAGTTGACTAGGTACCGCCAAAGGTGGTTGCATGGTGGTATTGGCAAAAAGGGAGGTAGACACTCCTGCATTTATGGGTGCAAGAGTGTGCGGAGTCAAGACAATCAAGTTCTGGTATGATGTAGAACTTGGTTGAATTGCGTGTGGTTGAGGGGGTAACGAAACCCCGATGGAGGTCGGTCCAAAGATAGATGGGGAGGCTAAACGTTGTGTATTGGCCATGGTCGGGGTAATGGTTGAGGCAAAAGGTTGGGCAGTGAATGATGTTGATGTCATCGCCACTTCACCCGAAAGGTCTCGCGTTGGGTTTCTCGCGAGATAGTTTTGGAGGGCTGTGAGGTCGAGGTCCAAGAATTGCACAAAATCTTGGCCCCCTTCAGTGATGATAAGAGTCTGAGTCGAGGTCGGTCCTGTAGGAGTTCTTTCAATCTCTGAGTGGAACTCCATGATAGGACTAGTTAAGGACAGGGTAGATGGAAGTGGTTGATGGCTAGAGTGGTCAAGAAGAGCCTCAGTTTGACTGCGTGTCAAAAACCATGCAAGGCAAGAAAGGATCAGGTTTTAGAAGACTGTGTTTTCTCAGTTCTAGAAACTCAGAAAGGGTGTCTAGACAGCAAGAAGGTTGGATTTTAAGCTTGCTATTTTTGATGAAAAATATTTGACAGTGACCGATGTCGGTAAAAGAACCGATGCCGGTGAAAAAGGCTACCGATGTCGGTCAGATAACCGATATCGGTGAAGAAAAGCTGCCGACGTCGGTTATAAGGCCGATGTCGGTAACTGTGTTTTCCAGAAACTTAGAAAAATTAAAAGTTTTTGGAAAAGAAGAAAGCCTCCTTACTAGCTCAAAAAACTAGATAAAAAATAGAGAAAAAGATGAAGGCAGACAGATCCTAAACGAAAAATCCCTAAGAATAATTTTATTAAGATCGTGTTGGCTTATGCCTTAAAGAGTGTTTGGAAGTTGGGTTTGTGAGACGGGTCCTAGAAGAGGTAATCTAAAGATGGTTTCAGGTATGTTAAGGCACTCAAAAGTCTGTATTAGGTTTCGTACTAGCCTGGTGCTAAGGAGCAAGCTCCCCTCACTTCACGATCCCAGTGGTGAGCTGGTTTCGCTTAGCCAAAATATACTTTCCCTATAGATTAGACTCTGCTAGAGAACAGAGTGGGCTTTCCCCTTGGTGGTGAAATCCAAGTAGGATTGCCAGAATGGGTAAGGTATCCGCTGGGTGATGAAATCCCAGTCGGGCCTTGTCTCAAGTGAGTTTGATGTTTAGTTTGGTGCAAGTGGTCTGGTTGTGTAACATCAAGTGTGCTACGATTAATTCAATATGCGGTTGTTTAATTACTAAGTGTGGACTAATGCAAGCACAAGCAGAAATGGAATGCAAAGTGTTTTAAGCCCCAAGTCCAAATGTGAATTCGAATGAAAACAAATTTGAGAAAGGGTTGAAGAAAATGATTTTGGACTAGTCTAGAAATGCAAGGAAAGAAAAGAATGTTCTTTTTATTCCTGCTTATAATGTCTTTAAGAAAGAGAAGAGAAAGAGGTGAATAGGGAGAAACCTAATGCACCTAAATGAAAAGAAAGAAGGAAAAGAAACCCAAAGAAGGCCCTAAGGGTCCCACCGGGCGTGCCAGAATGTTTCTATGCTAGATTTTGCTTTCTACATTCAAGAGAAGAATAAAGAAACTTAAGAGATGGTCAAGGCTTGTATGTACCTGGATTAAGTCATGCGCACCGTTATCCAAATGTCGTGAGAACTCCTCTTTGGCTGTGGAGGAATGACACCTGATAAAAGAAAGAGGCTAAGATAGAGAAGGTGTTAGAAGACAAAAGGGTGGACTGCCAAGCAGAAGCTTGATTCTAGAAGTGCTAAGGCTTCTTAAAGGATGACAATCCACTATTGAAACAAAGTATGACAGAGACAGAAAGTGATAAAATGACAAAAGATGAAATGAAAGGACTAAAAATAAAGGCGTACCTGATAATCAGCAATCTAGTTTTACACAGTTGCCAATGTCGGTGGTATTGCCGTCATCGGTCAGGAGGTTGCCGACGTCGGTGGGGGTAGTGACCGGCGTCAGTCGGGGCAATGGTCAAGAGCTGGTTATAGGATTGGTTTCAGGGCTGCAGAATGGTCTATGGTCTTGTTTGTGGTCTTGAGGGTCTATGCAGGGTTACTGGAGGTCTAGGGGACAGAGAATATTGTCTGGGAATGGACTGGATAAGTGAAAGAGGCAAAAGGCGGATGGATGGGAGAAAGGGCTTTTTAGCCTCTTTGGGAATAACAGAGGAAAGAGGGTCAAGGATATTGGAATAGACAGGAGACAAAGTGTTTGATATAAATGAAATGATATAGAAATAAAAGACAGTACGAATACTTAGCTGCGTTGGATGGTTGATGGAGATAACATGCAGTCCTGGTACAAAACGTCGGATGCAAGATCCCAGTGCCTAAGAGAAGCTGTCAAGTACGTTGATTCCTGCAAGAAAACCAGGAGCCAGAACACTAGCATGCAATAGCACGAGAGCTTTGTTTCACTGGAAGAGAGTTTTGATTTGCCTGTTAGCCCAGAGAGATTAGTCATTTTCTAATTTTTGTGATTAGCTCAAAAGGGGGTTAGAAATTGGTTTAAGTAAACTGATGTCGGTGATTCTGCCGGAGTCAACCGGAAGTTGACCGACGTCGGTGGGTGGAGAACGGGTAAAAAGAGCCACCAAGCCCGTTCTCCATCTGCCAAGTGCAAGATCCATTAGAGAATGTCAAAGGCCAAGGCTAAATATGCACGAGAGTTGGTTAGGCGGTTAGAGGGAAGGAAGAATAGGTCTTGGGTGAGTCATAGGATAGGAAATGGTCTAAGGCGAGGTGTCCTAGGTGAGGTGTCAAAGGAGGGGGGGTAAAATAAGTTTATTATTTTAAATTAATAAGTGTATAGGTTAGAAAATGGACCAAGGGGGGAAGAAGACCAAGGTTAGACACGATTTCGGTGTCTACACCTCCACCAAATAATCATAAACAACTACGAAGCCTGCAAGGAAATATCTAATTTATATGCAGGTTCATTTCTCAATTGGTAGATAAGTGCCACCAATTTACCCACCTTTTTAAGAAAGGGGTAAATTTCTAATGGGATGAGTATTTTAAGATAAAATTTGTGAAGATTAAAACATACTTGGCCAATTCACTAGTCTTGAGACTGCTAACACCTAAAGACCACTGCTTCTTTACATATCAATGACAGAGCATGCACTGGGGGAACATTTTTCTCAACATGATGATCAAAGTAAAAACCATGTTGTTTATTATCTAAGATGCACTCTGGTGGATTATGAAAATCATTATATTCCTATTGAGAGGGCATGTTTAGCTATGGTGTTTTTTACCCAAAAATTGTGACATGATATGCTAAACAATAAAACTATTATCGCCAAGGTGGACCATCTCAAATTCCTATTATCCAAGAATCTATTCAAGGATGCATGGGTAAATGGGTTATGATCCTAAGTGAATTGCACATTGAGTATCAGAATCAAAAAGCAATCAAAGGGTAAGTTATTATTGATCAACTTGCAGAAGCCCCTATCATAGATACTCAACCTCTGAAGTTTGACTTTCTAAATGATTCTATTATGGAAATAGAATAAACATCATAGGAATATGAACAATGGAAGATATATTTTGATGGCTTCTTTACATCTCATGGATATGGAGCTAGCATATTATTTATTACACCCCAGGGGGATTTGATTCCCAAAGCATTTCATATACAATGTCATTGTACAAACAATATGGCCGAGTATGAGGCATTGATTGTAAGGCTTTGCCTTACCATATAGTGGGATATTTAGAGCTTGAAGATCTATGGTGACTCACAATTAATCATCAATCAGACCACTAATCAGTATCAAACTAGAGATGACAAGCTTGTCGTTACAAACAAATTATTGATAATCTCAAAGGTCATTTTAAATCTCTAAAGTTTGAACAAGTTCCAAGAGCAAACAACAGATCAAATGATGTAATGGAAAAAATTGGATCCATGATACAGATTGATGGTGGAGCTAAAGAGTATCAGTTATTTATTGAAAATCTTCTTTAGCCTAAGCATGTTATACTAGATTTTGAAAGGATATGCACCATTGTTGGTCCCAATCCCCCACCTAAATCAGCATGGTTCTAAGACTTTTATAACTACTTCCATGATCACATTTTCCTAGCTGACCTATCAAATAGTCAACAAAAACTATTCCATCATTGTTTATCATGTTATACCTTCCTAGGAGACGTGCTTTATCATAAAGGCTATGATGGAATGCTTCTTCATTGTTTATCTTTGGGAGAATCCAAGTAAGCGCTAAGGGAGTTTCATGAAGGAATGTGTGGGGCCCACACTAATAGTGTAGTCTTAGCAAAGAAGCTCCTTAGAATAGACTATTATTGGCCAAGAATAGAGATTGATGCTTGTAATTATGTAAGGAAGTGCATTCCTTGTCAACAACATGGAAATTTGATACATGCACCTTATTTACCACTATAACCTATCACAATACCATGGTTTTTCTCAATGTGGAGCCTCGAACTCATTGGGAAAATAAACCCTACATATTCATATGGCTATAAGCATATCCTGACTACTACCAAGTATTTTACTAAGTGGATTAAGGCCATTCCTCTCACTTACATTACCAAGAAGTAGATTACCAAATTCATATATTACCATATCATTTGTCGATATGACATCTTTTCTCGTATTATATCTGATAGTGGTAGATCCTTTATGAACCATGATGTGAAAGCTATTTATGAAAAATTCAAGATCAAGCACAAGAAATCAACTCCATATAAAACTCAAGGTAATGAACAAGCTGAGGCATCAAACAAAACCATTGTAGCCATTTTAAAGAAGATTGTCAATGACACTAGCCATAATTGACACTTACAAATCTTTCTTACCTTCTGAGCTTATAGAACTAATCATCAAACCCTAATAAGAGCCATTCCATACTCCCTTATCTATGGCACTAAAGCTATTATCCCAATAGAGATCAAGCTGCCATCTTTGCGAGTATCATTGGAGCATATTGAAGATGATGAAGACTACAGAGTCTCAAGGACGCAAGAAATAGAACTTCTTCATGGTAAGGGTTTGGCTGCCCTAGATAAATTGTAGGCCTATCAGAATAGATTACAGAGAAGCTAAAACAAGTGAATTCTCCTTCAAGAATTTGAGATTGGTGATTTGGTCCTAAAAGAGAACCAAAATAACATAGATGTTGAATGCAAGAAAAAAGGTAAGTTTCAACCTAATTGGTTGGGACCATTTATTATCATAACAAACTATGGTTTAGGGGAATATCGACTGGCTACACCTAATGGTGAAGAGATTCTAGAGCCCATGAACATTGTGCACCTTAAAATATTCTACACATGAACAACTTTGAACCATCGTCTATGAGACTTTTTACTTGGGGGTAAATTATGTCAAAGTCTTTTTTCCTACCATTTTATAATACTTTGGATCGATCTTGCATGAACCCTACTGCTTTTGTCCTATTCTAGACCATCCTCTTTTGGACCATATTCTTTGTTACATCTTGGGCTTGTTGTATTCTGAACACTTTTGTCCCTTGACCACTTATGATCCTGATTATGTCTCATTAGCATTATGAACACCTTCAACACTAGTTCTATAAAGCAGTTCAACCATAATAGTATTTTATAGATTCTTCTATAAACAAGTGAACAAGGACACATTTTTAGCTCAAGATATTTGCCTGATTCATGATTATTCAAATTGATTTCACATTGTACACTATTATGTTGAGTTGTGGAGCTAAAAGCTTCCCCAGATGAGCAGAATGCAAAGTTGTTGGAGTTCCACAGTCACTGACATCAGTCAAGAGTGACTGACATCGGTCAGGAGTCGACTAGAGGTTACTGACATCGGTAGTGGATCGGCCGACGTCGGTCATGTGTAGGCAGGCAGGGACCGACGTCGGTCACTTGTGTGTCCAAAATCTATTTTTGAGGCAGAACAGATTATTTGCATGAAAAGAATAACTGTTGGTATTGAGTCTGCATTTCTATTTTTGGCAGGACTGATTTGAACCTTTGATTAAGAGATATATCTAACGGTGGATAATGCATAGCTCATGCATCCTATTATTATATAATAGGATTAGTTTTTCATAGCTTAGGGGATAATACATTTTGTAAATGTGAATCAATCTGAGTATTGGAGTTAGTTGTAATTGAGAGAGAAAACTCTTGAGGGAAAGAGATCTGTACATCTGAGAGGTGTGAGAAGAAAGTGTGATTTCTTCATTGTATTTCCTTATAAAAGAGTTTAATACAAGTTTTTGGGTTGTTTCTTGTATCTCTTATTCTTTGTTGTTTCTGATTCTAGTTACTTATTCTTTTTGGTTTAATTCCGTGTTTAGTTGCTTAAACAAAAGTAATCAATTGTGGTGATAGATCCCAACAAGTGGTATCAGAGCTTGGTTAGTGATACCACCCAATAAGTGGTATCAGAGCAAGGTTACTAATAGGTTGTATCAGATCTGGTTAGTGTTTGTTGATTACAGGTCACTCACAGGGGTTTCTGATTGAGTGGGACTAAAGCAATGGCAGAAAAATGTAAACTTAGAATAGAGAAGTTTAATGGCAAGAATTATCAATTATGGAGGATGCAGATAGAAGATTATCTATATCAGAAAGATCTATACTTACCGTTAGGTGGGGTTTCAAAGAAGCCCACAGATATGCAAGATGAAGAATGGGATGTTCTTGATAGAAAGGCTCTTGGATCTATAAGATTGAGTCTGGCATCTTCTGTGATATCCAACTTATCACAGGCAAAGTCAATGGTAGAGTTAATGGACACTTTAGCAAATTTATATGAAAAGCCCTCAGCTTCAAATAAGGTATATCTTATGAAGCAGTTATTAAATTTGCAAATGCAGGAATGTGGATCTGTATCTAATCATCTTAATGATTTCCATGGAATTGTAAATCAATTAAATTCAGTCAAAATAGTTTTTGATGTTGAAATTAAATTTCTCTTAATATTATGCTCTTTACCTAAAATTTGGCATAGTTTGGTAATGAAAGTTAGTAATACTGCATCTGCTTCAAATATCTTGAAAGTAGATGATGTTGTTAGTGTAATTTTGAATGAAGAAATTCACAGGAAAAGCACAGGGGAAACATCAGGGAATGCTTTAAGTTTTGAAAGTAGGGGATGGCAAAGAGAGAAGGGCAAGCAATGGAGATCAAGGTCAAAGTCTAAGATGAGCAATAGATCCAAATCCAGAAATGGCAAAAATATAATCTGCTGGAATTGTGGAAAGAAAGGGCATTATTTAGACTAGAAAACATTTATAAATTTCCTATCATGTGATTAATAGAACCTGAATCTATAAATTAAACATCTTTTGGAATCTTTTAAGCAACATTGCATGCTTAAAACATAGTATTCTAATTCTGATTTTCTTTACAAAATTTTTCACTTTGTTTTCTAAAATCAAACTATTTTTTCTACATTAATATGTATAATGGCCATAATTTTAATAGTAATGAACTTGAACTTAATATTTGTCATACCTTTGGCCATGTGGTTAATTTTGAATTGGATTTTGGCTGTTACCACATCCAATTGAATTTGTTGAACTAGTTCTTCCACCTCTTGATAAATTTCTTCCTCTACCTCTGAAGTTAGAACTTCATCTACCTCTACCATGACTAGCAAAAAATTGTGACTTGAAATCATTCTCCAAAGAAGTGATATAAGAGAAACTTAGTCTATGTTTATGTTAAACTAGAGATGCATGAACCTCACCTATAGAAAATTGTGAAAGATTTTTTCTCTTCTATAGCCACAACAATCGACTCAAACTTTGTGGGTAAGATCCTCAAAATCTTCTATAGTATTATCTTTTCTTCAAGAGTCTCACCATGAGACTTGATTTGATCAATTATATACCAATAATTTGAGTGAAAAATGAATCTATAGATTCAAAATCCTTCATATATAGTCTCAAAATATCTTCTCAACATTTGTAACTTTACAATTTTTACCTTGGTCATACCTTGATATGCAGTTTGGAGGATGTCATACACTGAATTTGACTTTCTTGTTGTTACAACCCTTAGGAAAACACTTTCATGCATTGCCTGAAAGACATAAAAGAGATCCTTGAGAATAAATTTCTCTGCTTTAGATAATGCATTGAATGTTGTTGCATTCGCAGGTTCAGAAAACCCATTCTCTACAAGCTCTCATATATCTTGAGAACTAAACAAAGTCTTCATTGTGATTTACCAATACTCATAGTTCTTACTAGTAAATTAAGGAATTTTGGGATTAGTAATACTTATACAAAAATAACCTATCATTATTGACTTTGATACCAAATGAAGGAAATAGAGAGAAGAAAGACAAGTTGATAGAAAAATAATACTCACTTAGATATTGATAAAAATAGATTCTTACAAAATAAACCAATAAAGCTTAAGTTCTTTACACTTCATAAATTTTGACATAGCTTATTGTTGTATTTCTCATGTTGATGTTGTATTTTTCTTTCTAATAATACAAATGAAATTAATTTTATTTATAGATCCTCATCTAGGGTGAGGAGACTTATAGAAAATGAACCTGGACACCCAAAAATAGTAAACTAATCTAGTTGTATTAAGTAAAAGATACCCAAAATAAATAGAGGAAAGTCCATCCAAATATCTTAGGGATATGCATTTGTATAATACTAAATGCTAGATGATGAAGATACTAATATTAAATATTCGTGCTTGGTATTACTTATTCCAACAATGAAAAAAACTAAGTTATCCAAAGTGACCAAACCCAGAGCTCACATTTAGTTTACCACCTCATTCAGATCTGAATGTGATCACAGTTCTACTCCAAGATGATGTGTTAGGATTACAAGTATTTAAGAATGGAAAATGGATTGTTGTAAATCCCATTCCCAATTCTTTTGTATTAAACATTGGAAATCAAATACATGTACTTATAAGTAGCCTTTTTATATCGTAGTTTGTTGTTTTTACCTTTCTTACTCAACACACATCCATTATGAACTCCGCTATCAAGTTTACAAGTAGGCTAAAGGAATTTAGAGGGATTTTTATGAATTTAAAGGATATTTACTTTCCCAAAGATTACCCAAGTACTTCCAATAAATAAATTGGTTTGGTTTAGGATTACACTTAAGTTCAAAAAGGATAAGATCATTTATGGCCATTGAGAGAGTGACTCTAGCTATTTGGATATTGATGTTAAAATTTGAAATACTGATCTGATATTAATGTTTAGGATTATATGATCACTCAAATTTATTGATATTTTGGATAATAAATTTTTATATACCAAATATTCTAGGATGATAATAAATTTGTGTGAGATGAGAAGATCAATTGAAATCTATTAAATGTTGCAAGCTTGAGATCAGTTTAAGAAGATATAATAGTTCATCACAATTAAACCCCTAATTATAAAGATTAAATAAATAATAATAATTTTTTATAGTCTTTTTCATCAATGATTATATTTAATGCATTACACCTATCAAGGTATTATCTTTTGGGTGATGAGTCTATTTATAATATGTTTGAATTCTTAGATTTTACATCATTTCATGTAAGAGTTATGGTGCCAAAAATAATTAGAAATTTTTTTCCAAAATTATTCCATAAGGTAATGAACCCCTCCCAATAAAATTTTTGCTTGATATTGTTTTATATTGACCTATGTTCAATAAAGCTTTTCATAATGAGTCTAGTTCAAATCTGCATAAACTAAATATAGAAGTAATAAAGCTTGAACATCATAATAATAATAATAATAATAATAATAATAATAATAATAATAATAATAATAATAATAATAATAATAATAATAATAATAATAATCTGTTATTAAATTCATTTAGCATTACATAGTTTATATAATAAATATGTTTCCTACACTCAGGATACTGAGATCCTTATAATCTCTCACACACCAACCAACTAACTATTAACAATACATGATTATTATTATAATAACAATATATGAACCTAACTAATAATAACCAACTAATATAAAATTGCTTATGTAAATATTTATTTGTCAAATTAAATACCAAATGTAAACATTAATTCTTAACATTTCCCCCTTAGTGTTTACCTGGGAAGAAAATATATCTTTAATAACTAACCCAAATAGAATTGTATGCCAACGCATAATTTTAGGTCTACATACTATTATCTGAATCTTTTTATCTAGATCTTGATGCACATGACCACTACTATGTGAAGAACACATCCCACATTTACCCCATGTTAATGCAATAGATGTTTAACTAACTGGTCATCTTCATAAATAATTATGGTAGTCAAAGGATCTCTACAGTCAAAGGATTTTTGCAATTAGTTTCCTTCCTATACAATTACTAACACATTGCATGATATCTACACTCTCATTTTCTCCAATCCAATAAGGAATGAAAATACACATAATACTATAAAATGAAATATTATGAATAATAATTCCTCATTGTCATCTTGTTTAACCTCTGTCGATGTTTTTTTTCACCCAAACAAAAACAACATAGATAATTTTTGCTGCCACTGAAGAACTATTCTTGGCATTAGTTGATTTAGCACAAAACACACCACACTAGAAAATTAAAAAAACACACCATAAAAAATATGTCACAAAATCATCTAGGCCCCATCATCGATGACTAATGAGAGGATTAGAAATCCTCCATCCTCCATTAGGTTGCTTCTTATTTAGCAAATGTTTCAATGAAGCTCAGATGCATGAACTTCTTGAGGAGAAATTACCCTCATAATTCAAATGTTATGTATAAAAAAAATTATGTTCATTATAATTATGTATTTAAATTTGATGACCAAATGACATAAAATGACCTAAAAATACATTTACTATTACAAATTAATTAAATATTACTTTTGATTCAACTTGTGATGTGACTTATTATAATACCTAGAATTCAATGAAAGACTCTTTTGATTTTTAATTTTAATAATAAAAAAGACAATTTAAACTATAAATAATTAAATTTATAATATAGCTAAAATCTATAATTACAAATTTAACTAAGGACTCAAAAATACTTTTCCATCTTGAGGACTTTTGATGCCGACACATAAGTATGACAAAATACACTATTGAAATCGTAATGTTTATAAATAATAAAAATAAAACCTTGTCTTTAAACATATGGAAATTATCAAGCCTATAAAGACTTAGACTTATAAATAAAACTAAACTCATAATACTCTCTTTTATATAAATTATGACATACGCTCATGTGCACAAACAACTAGAGACTTGATACAAGAAGGTTGATGGATAATATTAGATCATTTGATTTCCCATGAACAAAGTGTACAATAGATATAGAGTAGTTTCTTGACGTTTGATAGCACCAAGTTTCATGTATCTCGAAAATAGAGGATTGAAAATGGGTAGTTTGTAGCAAGCTGTCTTAGAGATTTCATTATTATATAAACCATAGCAGGTGCTTTGGTCCTAAAGATAATTCACCTAAGGGTGGGCATTTGAATCTACTATGTTGTTTGACTATAAACAAACCTTAATATTGCATCACCATATCCAATGAACTCCTAATCTAGGTGGATGTGCTCAACTCCTAGTGTGAACCCTATTACTAAAATTAATCTCATGCAATGATTAGAGCAACCATAACACATATATATCAATCATCCTTGTGTGCATCATGTAGCCCTATATTCTTAATGTTTTCCACCTCAAATATTATTATTAATAAAGAAAAAAATAGTGGTGACTGGTTATTTAAAGGCCTAGTATAATAAGAGCCAACAGATGTCAATGAAAGGTGAATAATAAATAAAATATGGAGATGGTTTCAACTATACGTGCACAAGACAATTAGATGCACAATCCACAAATGGATATTCTAGATCAAATGCTTATCAAAAAATGATGAACATAATTTAGGACAATAAATAATAATATGGCTGCCCCTCTAAATCATTTATCCTATCATCATAGGGTAAGACTTAATAGTGCTCTGATACTGGATAATGAGTATGGTTCAAATATGCATAAACTAAATATAGAAATAATGAAACTTCAACATAGAGATAATAATAATAATAATAATAATAATAATAATAATAATAATAATAATAATAATAATAATAATAATAATAATAATCCTTCATTATTAAATTCATTCATCATTACATAATTTATATAGGAAATATGTTTCCTATACTCGAGATAGTAAGATCCCTAAAATCTCTCACACACTAACCAACTAACTATTAAAAATATGTGATATATTTTTATAATAGCAATATATCAACCTAACTAATAATAACCAACCAATATAAAACTACTTATGTAAATACTTATTTACCAAAGTAAATACCAAATGTAAATGTTAATACATAACATTTCACTAGTCTAAAAGTTAACCTTTGATTGTTTATTTTCTTAGTCAAATCCCCTATGAAAGTGTGCTAAACACCTAGTGCATATTACATGGCAAAGACTTTTCCAAAGGAATTTTTGGTTTTAAATTTTTTAATGTTAAGCACTAAAAAGTCATAGTTACACATAGACCTTATTTTATCCATAATACTTTGATTGTTTTCTCCTACTAGTTTAGGGATTTTATTGTCTCAGAACCGGGCAAGCTTAAAAACTCCATCTTGATCAAATTTCTAGGTCCAAATTTATCTCTTTGGGGTTTCATATATATTTTTATAAAACATTTGTTTCATCTCATTTCCCATGAAAAGAATAAACTTTATGTATCTAGGTCATAGAAGCATGAGTGTCAAGGTTGACCTTTTCATGGATCTTAAGGATCCCATTAACATAACATGTCAAACACTTATTTTTGGTGTCAAACCACTAACCATAAAATATGTGAATCTCCTTAATGGCAAACTCAATAATGAATGTCTAAACCAAAGACTCTCCTAAGGTGAGAAAAACCACAATTATTCCTACAATTGGGTTGACTATGGTCACCAACAACAAGAAAAACCAACAAGCTTTTGGTGTAACAAGGCACCAAGTACTATGTATAAACCCATAATAGGTTATGTTGTAGCTAAAAAAAAATTAGTTTCCACTACTACCTTGGGGATACTTCTCATTATTCACATCCTACAAGTGGAAATAATATTTTCAAGTCCTTAGATCCAAATTATCATCTCTTAAGTATCACAACCTCTCATAGAAGTGAAAGAGTTGAGTTTTGTCAATGGTTAGTGTTATTTGAATGAAAATAAGTTATGTTCTAATCTCACACCCCTCATCACCTCTTGAAGATGGTGATTATGTTCAAGATAAATATAATGTTTTCCAATCCAATTATTTCATGTGTGTAAATCATTAAGCATACATGTGTAATAACTTTTCTAATTGGGGGGAGGTAAACGAGGAGTCCAACATGAACTTATGTGTTTCCTAATGATAATGTAACCTTGGAATGTGCAAGGAATTACTAACATGTATTGAAATGTTAAGGTAAGGTATAATTGCAAAATTATTGATGATATGAAATTATTGTGTCTGTAAGAAGTTGAAATCTCTAGATTTTTACTCCATTTCATTGTCAGATCTATTTGGCTAGAAGTAGTTTTCTAGAAGTTAACTCATGAGAATGGATGTGGGGGAGTGGTGAAATTTATTTCCCCTTATTTATCTCTCCAAATCATCAATTAGGGGCTGGACCCCATACATCAGTTATAATGGACCCTTTTTTTTTATCCTCACTTCCTCTAAATTACCAACATTTATTCCATTAATGTTGTTGAAAGGGTGACATTCTAGTGGTGGATTACAAACACACTCCCTCATTTCAGCTAGATCATATGTGGCAATTTATACATCATTAAATCTATGGAATATAAAGAGGGAATCCTACCGATGTGGTGGTGTACTAAAGTAAGAAAGGTGTGCTTTTACATGATCAATAACATTGGGTTATCTAATCCAAACCACCACTAGTGGTTTCTCATTGTACCCCATCATTCACTTGGCCCAAATTTAGATAAAGTGGAAAGAGGGTGGTGAAAATACTTGTTATAGTTTTATTTGCATAATATAATCTTGTCACTTTTTAAAATAATTTTGATTTCCCAGTTAGTGTTATACCAAAAACACTACTTTTATACCACCTCCCTATCATTTTTTAGATTGAATGGCTCACACATTGATTCAAGAAAGTCAAAACCCAATTTTAGTTTAGAGCACAACCCACCTCTAACATAGCTCATATCATTAGATTCTCTAAAATTTCCCCTTATCCTTCTAAAATTTATAAATTGATAGGGTGTCATGAAGTTTCCATCTCTTGAAATGCTAATTTATTTAGCATATATAACAAAAAAAGTATATGAATTTTGTTGTAAATCCCCCAAGGCATCATATTATGAGTACCTCAAGGCATCATAAGATATATATATGTCTTCCCTCAATAAATATTTTCAAAGGGATGGTGTTAAATGGATTCATAAACTCAAAATTGAATAGTTTTTGAGATCATAGTGCCTAAGTTTAAGCTCATATACACTAGTTAAAAATTGGAGATATAACTTTTATATAAAATTATTTGTTTTTATTCATTTCGAAAAAGAGATAGATAGAGTGAAGGATATCAAAAATGATAATGTACATCTCACTCATTTTCTTGAATAATGCAATATTTTTTATCTCACTATCATGGACTATTTTCTATGCAACCTTCCACACCAACTTGTGAAAATGTCATAATGAAATGTTAATAAGTTGTTGTTTGTAATCTCATTGAGGGACAATGAGTGGCTTGTGACCATATTTTATGCATTGAATAAATCTAGGAGGCTTGACAGATTACCCTAAGACTCATACCAAGTTCTATGGGATACCATCAGGCTACACTCATACAAAGTTTACCTTGAGGTTGTTCAAACCAACTCTTTTAGTCAAATAATTAATCAGGGTAATATCAGGTTTATTCCCAATGCAAGGGACCCAAATCTCATTAATAAATGGTGTTCAATCACTCTTTCAAATGTTTCTTAAAATATTATTGCTAAGATCATTACTTTTAGGTTTAGGTATTTTCTTTCTCTCATGATCCTTCCTAAGAAAACTGGTTTCATTCGCAATAGCTATTATCTTAGAAAATGTTATTACAATTTGGGAAGGGATGGAATGGGATCACTCCTCACACTAAAAATCCTTATTCATCAAACTTGATTTTGAGAAATATTTTAATAAAATTGAATGACCATTTATTTTGGCTAGGTTACAATACTTAAGGTTTGGGAATATATTTTTGAAAACATTTTATAATTTTATTTTAGGACATTGAAATTGGTGCTTGTAACACCATTAATGTAATTCAATCTAAATAATTTGGTATATTTATATCCATTAGATAAGGTTTCCCTTGGGCCCCCTCCCTATATGTTATAGCTACCAAAGGTTTCACTTATGTCTTACCTGACTACACTTATATAGGTTTGGCTAAAGGCATTGCCCTCCCCCAATCTCAAAACTAGATGGCAATGGGTTACTTTTTTGATGACTCCTTTCTCACTTTGGTAGAGGATGAAGCATCTATCACCAATGCCATGGGATACCTAAACATATTTTGTCTAGCCTTTAGATCTTCTATTCAATGGAAGAAAATCTAGTGTTATATGTAGTCTAACTCTCCCTTGTCAAATTAGTTGCAAAAGTAGAAGTGATATCAGATCCATCATGGAGAATAATTCAATCTTCTAGACATTTTATTTTCTTTCCAATCCTCAATTTTTTATATTTGTAATTATGTAGTCCAAATAGTTTATAATAAAATTACATTTTAGGTCACCAAGTCTCTTTCCATAGCAAAAATGGTTATTCTAAAATTATTGGAACAACCCATGTTTATTATTATTCATGTTGGTCTCCCTCCAAGGTGGCCTATGATAAACTTGAAACACTATAAAAAGATTTTATTTGGGACAATTATGAAGTCTCTAATGGTTTCATAGGGTGTCATGGGATATTTTTTGTAAATATAAAAAATGTTAGGGCTTGCCCTTCTAGATGTCAAACTCCAAGGTACTTCTATATGTGTCAAATAGATCATTTTATCCTTAAAAGGAGATGAATATTGGAAAATTTTCCTTCAACACTTTTATACCAAAGGCAACCCTTTTGACTGAAAACCTTGAAAAGGTCTAGGTCTCCAATATCTCTTATTCACTCAGGATCCTATTAAAATTGTAAGTTCACCATGTCTTGTCATTCAGGATTATCCAAAATAACCTAGCCAATGGTCACCTTATTAGGGTCATGGCTTTGGTGTACATGGTAGACACCACTTACAAGTAAGTATCAAATCACTTTTCCATAATCATGACATCCCTCTCCATCTCAATGTTCTCATGGTGGTGGTGGATTTACTTTATAATATCTTATTCAATGGTGGGCTCAACAACAGGATAAATTGCCTTGTTTGGTCTTGGCATTTCACCTGCTAGGTAGAACCTAGTAGAAGAATAAAATAGATACAAGTCTAATGATGGGTGAGAGACAATACATTTTTTCCAGTTAAAAAAATATGTAAGGTCTTTTTGGATGTAAATAATACTCTTATAATATGTTACTAAATTAATATAATGTTTTATATGAAAAATTATGCCATTCTATAATGTTTTTGATATTGTATAGGTGATAATTTAGCTAAAGATGCAAGTCCTAGTTATTGAAATGCTAAGAATCCTAGAACATAGAAATAGTGATTTTGCATATATAGATGCCCAAATTCTTGTGCCTAAGTTAAGACAAGTTATTGAACTAGTTAAATCCAATGAATCTAATGAGGGTGCATCTTAGATATATCTAGGTGCTTCCCTAGTTAAAATCCAAGTAGATTTGAACGTTTTTACACATCTCTAGTTGTAAAAGGTTGTATTTTGCATAATTACATGTTAGACCAAGGTGATTCCAGCAACATATTGTCATTAGAAGTTATGCATGAATATGGTATCTATTTCATATGGGAAACACTTTACAATAGACTATGGTAAGTTTATTATAGTGACATATGTTAAAGGATTGATTGTGCAACTTTCTAATTTTCTTGGCATGTTTTTGGTGATGGATGATGTAGATTTACATCACAGGTGTGTAGTGATACTATCAAGGAATTGGGTTACATCAATGAGTGGAAGTATTCAAGTGGACATGTCATATACCACTATGTCATTAGGTAGGGAAATTATTTAACTCTACAGACAACAAAGAATGGTGCATTTGATTGAGGACCCTACTAAAGCCCTGATTAAAGTATTTTGCTTTGATGCTGACATGGAAAACTTTATTAGAAAAAATTTAACGTCTCAACCAAATTTTATAGATAAATAAGCCCATGGAATATGGGGGTATGTACTCTAATGGGGCATGCTTAGATGATGGTTTTGGAGATTTTTAAGTCTTATGTGCACCACATGGACCTGTGTATAGTTTGTCACTTAAAATGGATTTTTCTTACACCAATAATGTGACTTGATATGAGGCCTTGTTGTTGGAAATGAAGATGGCTATAAAATGTGGGTTCAAATTCTTAAATGTTCAAGGTGATCATAAGTTGGTCATGTTGTAAATAAGAAATAAATATGTAGTAAAAAATGAGAGGTTGAAATATTATAAAAATGTTATCTTTTGGATTATATTGAAAAATTTTATGCATTTATCATCACTTCTATTGGAAGAGATCAACATGTTTTAGCTAACCAACTAGTTGTTTTTTATTCTATATTCAAAATTGATAATAGTCAAATATATAGATTCCTAAATAATAGTGTTTATTTTTATGATCAACATATCTATTGGGATCCCTTTTTAGAAGATCAAGGTGGTAAAGAAACTGTAATGGGAAATGATGTGATACAACTAAATACTAATAAAATTCCCAAAGGGTTACTCACCTTTAAAAGAACATTTGATGGGGTGGATAGAATTATTTAAATAAGTGTCTCAATAGATTGACATGTTGAAGAAGTGTTCCAATAGAAGAAAATGACTTCCCGAATAACATTTAAAATTGGAAAGTGTTTGTGTGATGATAAAAGAAAAGCTTATATCCCCCTCAAAAAAAAAAATAGACAATAGAAGAATTATTTTATTTGATCCCATGATGCATTTAAATCATATAGGAAAGATTTATTTCAACATGTAATACCTTCTTGAATTGTTTTGATATCTAATACTATGCTCTAAATATAGGTACTAGCATAAAAGTTGGCCTTTGAAGTTGAACACCTCCACACCCTCATTGGATATTAGGTAAATTCTCCTTATACCATCACTAGAGTACCTCATGAATCCCCAAATCAAGACTCCCCCATATGGGGGCATTGCCAAAGAGAAAATGTTAGAGTTTGGTGTAAGTCTCATAATGGATCTATTTTTTTATGCCTTTCATAATATCATTTTTCACCTATGGATGGTTATTGGGGTTGGTCCTCTCCATATGGTGGAGGTTATGGTCAAACTAGTTGGTTGATTTATCAAGGGAAACTCTCTCACTTGAGCCAAATTATATCCCCTTGTAATCACCTAAATGTGTTATTTGGATGCTAAGTTTTGATTAAGATAACCTATTCCTGTCTTAGCCCTAGACCTATCTTATAGACTTTATCACACCTTTCTATCCATTATGCACACCACAAACATCTTCTATTAGCTTAAGAATAGTCCCAAAATAGCTTTCCTAGATCCTAACCTAGTGTGCCTAGCAATTTTCCAGTGAGACACTAGTGAAATATTAATGACACTAGATCCACATGGTGATAATGTCCCCAACTTGGTGCTAGTGTCCCTTTCCCTAACTCCCCCAAATGCATATATTTTCAAATGTGTGCCCCTCCTATGGTCAACCTAAAGACATTTTATTATTTTTACAAGCTATGGATCTCTATAAATACAAGACTATTTAAATTCTATTCACTATGTGTAAAATAGATGCAAAAGCCTATCCAAATAAGAAACAAGTTGAAAAAAAATAATGTATTTTATCCCTATTCTAACCTACTTCTGCATACTACCATCCACAAAGACCCTAAGCCCAAATTTCAAAGATTATCAATCTCATGCAAACTCAAGGAATTCTAGACCACTCTCATTCTAGCATTCACTTGCACTTACATGAAGTAGTATGTGGAAGAACTACATCAGGATTGATCCTTCCTCGAAGTATTGGTATGCATGCAACTCTCTTCATAGTGGGGTGTTGTGGATGTCCAGTTTATCCTACTAATGAACACACATTTTTATCTCATGCCATACTTGTAAAGAGGATTAGGGTTTGCACACTAAATCAAAATTTTTAGGCACAATATAGGGTTCCATATTTCATGTTCACAAGATCAAAACCCAAAAACATAGGCACATGTGCTCCTATAAAATGGGAACAATCCTACAAAGAGGACACTAGTCCCATTTTTAGGACACTAGAGTAACATGGTACTAATATCTCAATGGGGTAATACTATCTAATGATGAATCAGATCTTGGGACCCTATTTATGACACTCAAACCTATTCAAAACCTAGATCTTTCATAACGATCACTTTTAAAATAAGTCTCTATTTATGCATATTTATTACTATTTTTAGAAATTTAAAATAAGTCAAAATCTATAAAAAATCATTGGTTAATTATTAAATATTATTTAAATAATTTAGACATCTCATCCATTTAATATAACTTAGTATTTACAATTGTAAAACCCTAAAAGGTTAAATTATTTGGTGACCTTGACTTACTTCAAATATTGCTTCAAACCCTAGTTTGCATTAATCTAAATTTTTGTGCAATAAAATAGGGATGCATACTTTAAATTTTCTAGTTTTTTAGACAATCTAGATAATTAAATCAATTTCATATTAGGGTTTCAATTATTTGAATATAATTTAAATCATTTCAAAGAAACCCTTGATTCACAAAACCCTAACCCTGGATCACCCTAGGGTTCACATTTCCAGTAGTTACTCAGTATAAATTTATAGCTTATTACCATGATTATCATGATAGAATCCATATTTCATTTCATGGTACAAAGCCTTTTTCTTTGATTAGAATGTTTATTACCAACTATTTGTATAAAAGTACACTTGTATGTTACTCCTATCATGGATTCTGCTCGAGCTAAGCTTGTTTTACATATTGATCCTCCATCATGTGAGTCCCATTTTTATATGGCTCACATTGAGTTACCTTCAATTAATAGTAGATGAAAAAGAGCTTAGAGGACTCCTTTTGTTCTACCTCCACCTAGACCACTTGATTATTTATGGTCCCCTCCTACCTCTACTACTCACCTTTGACAAATAGTAGATCTTGTGGTTCGAGATGTCACTAGGTAGAATATGGTGCCTCCTCAACCTATATAGGAGTAGCATAACCCTACCATCCCTCCTTGTCCCCAAAATACTAAAAATAAAATTTGATATAGTGGATTAGTTCAGAAATATACCAACCAAAATATCTATATTGGAATTACTTCAAAAATCAAATATATTTTATTGCATATACTTAATCACACATATGTGCCTCGTGATACCAAGTCATCCTATTTTACATCTATCATGAATAATATCAAGGATGCAAAGGGTGTCATATCTTTTTCCAATTAGGATTTACCTTTACCATCAATAATTGATAAAAATTTGCCACTTTTCATTCAAGTTCAAATCAATAACACAATTATTAAAAGAGTTCTCATTGACAGTGACTCAGGACTCAATATATGTAACCACACATTTATACAAACAATGGGGGTTGATATAACATCTATTTAAAAGACAAGAATATTCAAGGGATTTATGATATTCCTAGATAAACATTGGGTTCAATCACATTGGACATTATAGTGGGACCAAAAATGTTATCTACACACTTTCAAGTTATGCCAAACCATTTTCATTATAACTTTATACTTGGGAGAGCTTGGATACTTGTTATGAAGGGTGTACCTTCCACTCTTCACATATGTGTCAAATTTTTGCATGATGGGTATCTCTACACATATCCAATAGATAATCATCCATTTAGATATTAAAAACTCACTAAGCCTCCTACACCGAGTACATCATCTAATGGGACACCTCATGTTCTCATTGAACCCCCACCTCACATGATTTCCATTGAGTAGATGCATACATATGAGGTGTGGGAGTCTAGTAAAATTGTTCATATACCACCTTCAGAGATTTACATAGCACAAGTACCCTCATTGATGATAAAGGAGCAACCTCTCTAAGTATAGTTACCTTTATCAATGATAGAGGAACATCCTCTCACCATACAAACATCCTCACCTAGGATAGATGATGATATCCTTATAGCCCAATTACCACTACTTATTAATTCAAAAGAGGCTTACATTCATAATTCTAACACATATTCACATACCACTACAGAAGATAATCAACCACTGATAGATATTGATGATTATTTATATGGATTGATTTTGACACCATTGGGCCTAGGAGAGTATAGAGATAATTCAAAGGAACTTATACCTTTCCATACACCAATAACATCACTTGTTCAAGATCTTACCACTACGAAATCCCATACTTAGCTACAATTATTAGTAGATCCATTGATCCATTCAATACATATGGTCACATCCATGGATATTGATTCAATCATACAGATTTAGGTAGGGAGTTCACAAGATAGACCACACAAAATCATACAACTACTAGTTGATAGAGGATAGATGATATTACCCATAGTCCAGCATAGATCAGTTAACAGATTATCACCACAAGAAGGGCAAACCTTTTTCCACTTTCATAGACTCATAAGACATGATATAGACACATGCTCAGTACTGTAGCATAAACTCAATAAATTTAAGGCTAAGGGCATTATCTAGATCATATAGCCTCCAAATCCATAAGAACCACCACCACCAATTATACGAGATACTTCAAAAATATGATCACCATGATAGAGTCATCATCGACACATATATTCATGACATGATCCATTGACTATATAGATCTTTGTAGCAAATAGATATTTTTCCCATGTGGCTATATATGAGGATTCTAATCCTAATACTTGCACTTTGGAATTTTTACACCACATTGGTTATCAAGAGAGTGAGCTACAACATGCTATATAATGTCATGATTCCATTACACATATTACATTACCAGTTAAATATGTCCCAAAAGTGGCCAATATATTATTTTTCATTTTGAGTAGAGACACTCATATACATGTTACACTTGGTAGTACATGGTTATAGTTAATAGATGCAATAGTTTATCAGTTAGACATATGATTGGAATCCACTCATGATAGACACAGGGTTCACATCTTACATGATGACACATATGAGAAACATAGGATTCACATAGATAATCTACGATCTAATGTGGTTTACCCTAGGATTATATGAGAGACATCTTACATAGTTGAGCATCATGCTATTTGGATGCACAAACTCCAAACTCATGCCAATGATAATGACCCACTGATACATACATATTGGTATGATGATTTATATGATGATGACTTATTTGAGTCTAGACAGGTTCAATATCCAACACTAAATAATCTTTCACCAGATTGACCATTTGATTATCCACATCTCATGTATGTGCTCTTGGGTCTATAGAGACATTACACTTAGCTTGTGTACTATTTCATTTACATTTCTAGTATTTACTTATACATACTTCCTTCTCTCTCTCACTCCTTGTACATAGTTTATTTTCATTTACTTGTACATAGCTTATATATATAAGTCACAAAAATAATATAACATGTCAAAATTAAGAAAAAAATCAAATATTACTCTAAAAATACAAAATTTATAGATTGTATGCATTGCTATGTTTACATTTCTTTTACTTTCCAGATATTACATATGCCAGCAATCTTAGTATAGTTAGTTTTATCATACATATATGCTTCACTTGTTCTTATCGAGTGCTTTCATATTATATACAGGACTCCAGTCCACTACACTTATCCAAACTTACTATCATCTACCCACTGGGGGCATCTACATTGATCCATGTTTATTCATTTCATACATATGCCCACTTGGGGTCATTTCCTACAAGTTGCTATTACCAAGTTCTATCCTTACATTCTATACGTTCTATTTTATGCATTAATATATCTTGATATTGATCATTACTACTCATTTCTCAAAAAATTTGCCAACTATCACTAGTTAGGCTCAGCATATGTACATCGTAGTATTTACACAGATTTGTACTACATGTTTATACATGCTTTCATTTCTAGCTTTCCTAGTTTAGATTTGATTGTGTTTCCTATGCTTCTTCTAATTTGAGGGCATTTTAATATGTCATTATTCTTTGGCTCACACCACTTCTATGTTTGCATGCCTTGGACATGTGTCCATATCCCTTTGTGTACTTTCCTAATTGTATATTTAGACATTTGAATATGTCCTTCTATGTGGCTAAAAGATAAATTGTTTTTTGCTTGTACATGAAGACATTTGAACATGTCCTTATATTTTTTTCATTCTTAGATTTAATGACATGTGCCCATGTCCCTTTTATTGTGTCCCCTTGGCCTACTTTTGTGTGCATCATGTATTTTGTATGTATGCTTCCTTATATACATCTTCACCATAACACTCGTATTTATTTGTTACACACACACTAGTTTTTTATGCCATAAGGGACCTCATGCATTTACCCTTCCTTCTTGGGTGTCGTGATGGACATCATGCCCCATCCCCCTATGTAGTTACTTAGATTTGTTGTTATACACATTGATTACATATATCTTGACACCCTTGTGTAATTGTAGATTAAAACACACATCTTACATGGCATACTCATGCTCAGATATTTTTACATTTTGATGTTATGTTTGTACATTGTATTGGAATATCTTGCAGTTGTTATATATGCTTTGGTTAACACATTTTGTAGAGCTACTTCTTTTGAGGATAGTTCTTACACAAGTTACACAAATACCCTCAAAATAAGGGGAATTCATAAGGGTTTTTCATAGAGATTAGGTTCCTATATTTCTATTCACATACCATTTTTAGCACATGGGCTCAGCTTCAAAAATCATAAGTCAAACACAAAAAATTAGGTACTCAAAAAGTAGTTTAGATTACCATATAGACATTATCACCCAACTTGGGACACTAACACCATAGGGTACTATTGTCCACTACATGGCACTATTGTCTAGTAGCCCCTAGCTTCAAGGTAGTCTAGATTACCTAGAAAAATGAAATAGGTACAATACATATTTGTATAGGTACAATCATAGGTTTGAGAGTTATGTAGACACCAAAAAATTGCACATTTACAATTTTTGATGACTAAATGTCTTGAGATCCCTTAAAATTTATTAAACCTTCCAAAGATCCCCCTTAACCCAAATAAATCACTATTCTCCTAGTCACAAATATTATTCAAAATCACTATTGAAAAGTATTATTCAAAAGTACTATTCACCATCACTATTCATGATGACATGACATGTTGATATGGTATGATTACATGGCATGATGACATGGAAATTGACATGTCATGTTATTTGGAGGTGATAAGTCAAGTGATGTGGCTTGATGTGAGACATCATAGCCCACTTGGGACCCTTCCCAAAGTGTTTGATGACCTCATTCAAGCATCACAAGGGCCCCCCTTGAAATGTCATCAATTTTCCCTTAAGGGGTTATTATTCAACATGTATTTTGTCTTCCCACATGAAATTAGGCTTAAAAAAGAGATACCTACCTCTTTAAGACTTTGGGAAAGATAAAGGGCACCCATTTTTGACCTTTTAGCCCAAATGGAGGGTCACCAGCCCAAATGGAGGGTCACCAACCCAAATGGGAGACTTTCCAACCAACATGGGAATCCCCACCAACCTCACCTTGGATTTTTCATCCCCCACATGGAAAATGGTGCTGAATTTGGTGTGCCACCCCTTTAAGTTCTTGTGTGAAAGCAAGAAAGGATGGGGAGAAGTCTTTAAGCCTCATTCAAATCCATGTGCATTATTTCCATTCAAACTTGGAGACTCACTAGCCCACATGGGAATAATCACCCACATCACCTTGAATAAATCATGAGACCACTTAGATAAATTTGAATTGCTTCACTATTCCTCTATTTTGGCATGTTTCTTCACACAAAAAAGCTATAAATACCCCCCTCTCTTTCACCCAAGGTTAAGTGGCAAGTTAGTCTTTTATTCTTAGCATATTGTTGTAAGTTTTCTTAGATGAGGTCATAATATTGGATGTAATCATAATATTGGAGGAAAAAATATCAAATCAATGAATCTCTGCCGAAATTGCTTCAAGCTTCATCAACATTCAACCGTCATCAACATCTTCAAGCCACTTCAACAACATTGAGGTAATTTACTTTATTTTGTAATTTCAGTTATTTATTTATTTCCTTTTGGCCTTATTTTTTCTTAACCTCCATACTCTTGAGCCCTTAAAATCTTCCTCTTCATCCCATTCATCCATTTAATCCCTTTGGATATTTCAATTTCATTTATCCCATTCACCTCTTTGCCTCATTTACCTCTTTTCCCTCTTTGCCATCTTTACCTATCATTTTCCTTTGCCATATTTACTTATTTGCCTCATTTATCTATTCATCCCTTAGTATAATTTCATCCTTGACCATCTACCCAAACCAAAAAAAAAGTCCTTTTTACCCTCACCACTTTACCAAACCAAAACCATAACCTTTACCAATTTTTAGCATTAGTATTAATTAAACTATTACGTTCATTTAGTTATCTTTTGCAAAGCATTTTAATTTATTGTATTAAATTTAGTTATTTTATATTTTAGTATCATTTATTTTTTATTTTTATGTAAAATATACTTATTTTATCATTCCAACTTAAGTGTTTTGAATAAGGTGGATTGATAGCCTCCTAGAAAGCTTTCGCTTCTAGGATCTAGCTCATTGCTAGGCAATCCACCCAATTACTTGTTTAACAAATAAGTTTTTGTGGTAATGTTTTCTTATTTATAGGTATTATTACCTATCCAAATAATATTTATCCATAAACATCTAGTTTCAACACATGCACTTTAACAAGTATTCTTCGATACCCTTCATTCCTAGTTTCTTTCTTTTCAAAAATTAAAAAAGTAAGAAAAGCAAAAAAAAATTGAGAGAAATATTTTGGCATGCCCAGTGAGACCCTTGAGTTTTATTGGGTTAATTAGTTTTTTTATGACATTTAGTTTCATTATTAAAATGTAATTTATATGTAATTTCATTTCTGAAAATCAATCATTCATCTCTTTCAAAACGTAAGTTTTAGCTTCTTTTATTTAGAAAATCAGGGAAAAATAAAAAAGTAAAAATTTTCAATTTTTTTCTTGTATTTATAAAAATCAAAAGAGCATTCATCCTAGGATTAATGTTTCATTTTCATGCTAAATTTGGGTTCATTTTATTTGTTCTTATTTTCATATAAAAAAAAAATCATAAAATTTTTCCTTTGGGTTAAAATTAACTCATACATTGTTTGCTTGCTTGCTTAATTAGTTCACCTAGATTAATTAAAGGAAAATAAAATTAACTATAGTGAATAAATGTTACAAAACCAAACCAATTTCACAAAATAAACATATAACTCACTTGAGACAAGCCCTGACTAGGATTTCATCACCTAGTGGATCATCTTACCCTTTCTCAGTTATCATACTTGGATTTAATCACCAAGGGGATAACCAACTCAACTCTCTAGTTAAGTATAAACTTTGGTAATCATAATATATTAAATAAGAACCTACACTGGATGTGGTATCATGAAGTGAGGGGAGCAAGCCCAAAGCACTAGACCATCTACTCAATCTAATACATACTTCTTCTTGAGTGCCTAAACATAACCTAAAACCAAACATAGACTACCTTGTTTAGAACCTATTCTACAAACCAGATTTCTTCTTCACACTTTCTATGGTATAATCCAAATGAGAGATAATTAAAACTCTATGATTTAACGTATCTTAGTGTATGATTTTATTTCCTTAAATATTTTCTTTTACTTCTTGTTTGAGGTGTGAGCTTCATTTCTCTCCATTCTTCAAATAGTCTTTACCAGACTACAAATTGAAGAATCAAATCAACCAAGAAACTATTTTCCAATTCCTCATCTCCACTATCTTGTTCAATGGAGGTATTTCCTATTGTCTCTCCTAGAGATCCTAACTTTTCTAGGATCTTAGATAATAATCCTTTTTCCTTAAAGTGGTACTTTGCATCGCAAGTCACTTATGCTCCCTTCCTTACCAACAATCAACCCAACCTTGTCTACAACCAAACCAATCATGTCTACAACCAACCTAACCTTGTCTATAACCAACCCAACCCTATCTACAATCAACCTAACCTTACCTATAACTCATCAAACTCCAAATTCAACCAACCCATAAACTATCAACCTTTACCTAAACCACCACTTGAGTTTGCTACAATGATAACAAACTGAATAGTTAGATTAGAGTCAAAACTTAGGCCATCTATTTCCAATATTCATGATCAATCGAACCTCACTTACAACCAACCAATGGCCTATCATCAATAATTTAATTATTATCATGCCCAACTAATAACCTATCAACATCTATCATCTCAATCACCCTAACCTTGTCAAAGCTTAGGCTAAGTCCCCTAACCTTCATATCAACCTCAACCCACCTTATTAACCCAATCAATTTCATCACCCTCAACTAATCAACCAACCTATCAATCAACCTATCAACCCAACCAACTTGTTAAGCTATCAAACCAACTAGCCTCTTTAAGCCAACCAAATAACTTACAAATAGTTTTACACCCTAATGTGATAATTGAGACATTGATACACCCTCTTCTAGCTTTAGTAAACATACAACTGAAGAAACTATAATAACACCAACCTTAACCAATCCAATTATTGACCAAGTAGAACCTTTACAAATTTACTTACAAATCATAATTAAAAAAATCAAATAGTCTTTTCCACTTCCCCTTTTAGTGAATGAAAGCTAACCAAAATCATCTGACACTTGTGAGGTGCACATGAACAATGTTGTTATTGATAAACCTATTACTACTACTTCTTCCACCACACTCATTGAAGTGTGGGAATCACTTCCCATTCCTTTGGATGACTAAACAAAGGAAGCAACCACTCCCTTCCTTTCACTTGACACCATTACACCTTTCTCCCCCACCATAAAGTCACCTAATCTTCTTTTGGAAATCATTCCTTTAGAAGAGGTCACCTTATCCACTCCATCTATGGAAGAAACATCTTCTCTAAATTTTGAACCTTCCACCAAAAACATAGATGAAGAAACCATTCCCTCTTCTCCACCCAAGGGTTTAAGCTTTGAATTCAATGATCAAGGAACCAAACCTATTATAAGCCCTTTTCTAGGCTAGTATAAAGCCTAGAGTTCACTTCTCAACCTAATCTCGATGGAGCCACTTTCTAGCATCATCTTTTCCTCCCTTACCAAAATAAACAAGAACCCTTAGCTTCACTTGAATCTACCCTCAAACCTATCACTACTTCAACCCCATCCTTAGATACTCCATCCTCAAAAACTATAAGGGAACCATCAACCCACTTCCATCTAAAATTTGTAAATAGCCTTACACCTCTTTGACCAAATGCATCAAGAATCTAGGAATACTTCATATTCCTAGCATAACTCACCAATCTTTGAAATTGGACCTAACTCCATCAAGTCCATCAAAGAAAACTTTGACTAAACCTATTAAAAGGGTGGAATCTCCTAAACCATCTCATAATAGACCCATGCCCCCCCCTTCTCTTAAATATTATACTTCTAAACCAACCAAGCAACCCCAACCTAACCAGTCTACTAAAACCATTCAAAAACTAACAACTTCTAAGGTAAAGCCTACTACTAAGAAGGCTCCCATTCCAAAGCCCAAAAATACATCACCCCAAACACCTTTAATTAAATCTTATTCAAATTTTTACAAAGGTTATTGAAAACCTCCTCCTTAACCGTACCACCTCTCCAATGTTTCTAACCTATCAAAAATTTTGACCCTTCATGTCCTCAACCAAAATGGTTTAATGCTAGCTTAGTCTGTGCATACCATAGGACACTTAGACATGACATAGAGCATTACAAATCTCTCCAAGCACTCATCCACAACTAATATGAGGATAATATGCTATTAGATGAACCTCCCTTAACCAAGATAGCCCAACCTAATTGACAAACTAGAACTACCCCACCACCCATAACTTCTGCAGTAAAAACTAATTTTAGGAAGGCTCCCAAAACTAAAAACTTATCACCTCCAACACCTTTGCATGTATCTTATTCAACAATTTTACAAAGTTTATTACAAACCTCTTCCTTAATCTTACCACCTATCAAACCTTTTGACCCTATCAAAAATTTTGACCCTTCACACCCAAAACCATCATGGTATAATGACCACCATGTGTGCTCTTAGCATAGGATACTTGGTCATGATACCAAACACTGCAAGGCTCTTAAAACCATTATCCACCAGCTTTATGGCAATGATAATATGTTATCAAATGAACCTCCTTTGAGCCTATTACCAACCCAACCATCAACCAAACCTACCCAACACTTACCTATTCCCCCATTCTTACTTAAGAGTAGGGAGGAACTAAAGTAGCAAACTAAACCAACACTTCCTTTTATCCACACCATCTATAGGATTACCCACTCTCAAGTCCAAAAAAAGGATAAGGGAAAGATTAAAATTTCCATTCCATGGACATACCCTTCAAACCCTCAATATTCTAACTGAACCCAACCACAAACACCTTCACTTTGGGATCTTTTTCCCACCCATGCAAAGAGTAAACTGGGGGAACTTCCTTCAATAAAGCTTTAACCATTTATTAACTTCAACCATACCTCAACCATTAAATAAACTAACCCTTGGCTTTTTTGCCTCAACCTATCAACCAAACCTATCCATCAACCCAACTTGAACCAAGTGGTATATCAAATTGGGGAAACCTATTTGGATACCACCTAACCTATTTGGGATGCAAATTCTCCCATCAAACCATTGGAGATTACCCATCTCCATCAAACCTAACTAGCTTTACCTTAAACCTTGATAATTTAATATCAGAGATCTCATCCTAAAATAAAAACAACATGTGACCAACATGGAGAAGAGTAAAATGAAGTAAATTTGATTTGAATTGGCTTGGACCCTACATCATCAATCATAAGTATGGATCAAGAGCTTATCATTTGTCCTCTCTTAAAGGCAAACCAGAAGCTAAGCCTCTCAATGATTTGTATCTGCATCCATTTTTTTTAAAGAAGGATCAAGCTCACCTATTTGTCTAACTTAAGCTCGTCCCTTGATTATGAGATTTTCACCTTCACCCACCTTCCTCCTCCCTTTTGAGGATAATTGATTACAACATAGAACAATGTGATTAATTATCACAATCATGGCCTAATCTTAAATATGGGTACCACATCTCTACCCATAGCATGGTTCTCATGGATTCTTTTCATCTCTAGTAAGATGGAATCCCATGGTCATTGTCTCTCAAAACCACACCCCTTCACATATCATTGACCTTCTTGTGTTCAAAATTTTCCCTCATAAAGGTAAACCTATGAACCTAATTAGACTTGTCCATGTCTAAACACATTACATCCTAAAATAATTTGGGTCCATATCTTAAGCATTGCAGACTACTCCCTTGAAAGACAGCTGCCCAAAAATAAAAATTCTACATGTAAGGTACACTACTCCATTGAAGGAAAACTATCAATAACTTTAACCAAATCCAATAATCTTAGACCACTCCCTTGAAGGATGGATAAGTTAACTTTATAAAAAGTAAATAAATGTTTTGGAAGCTTCCTAGATCAATCAGCTTCCCATATATAGTAAAAAAGCAAAAGACCTAATATCATAACAAATTCTAAAGCCACAATTGACTTCTCCATGTATACTTCCCACACTGATCAGTCTACATCTAGCATATGATATGGACTTTTCTATTACCATTCTTAGGCCACCTATAAAAGGTGTAAACTAATTCACATAAGGTTATCATACATATCACTCGTTACCCTTCACACCACCTATCACCCATCTTCCCTTTTGACTATTTGTAAATCAAGGGATTTAGAGCTTACTTGACACCTTGTGATCATGAAACCTTTTTTTATCAACTAATGACCACTCATGCATAGAATTTAAATGGCTTATATTCATTAAATTAATCTCACTTCAAGTCCATTTTTAGTCCTTGTAAAAAACAAAGCATCAGGCCCTATTATTATCCTAATGTGCCTCATTGATGTTTCACCGTGACTTTTACCATCCAATATTGCATCAAAATTAATCATCCTTTTTAAATTAAGTGATATTATAACAACCATAACCATACCAATCATAACCATAACCATAAAATTCAACCAAAAACATCCAATGCATTTTATACTTGTTCATGTCAAACTATGCAATATTTTATTTAGGTTGCGAGGAGTCACATGACACATACATAGTCATCAGATTACACACTCATTGCCTACCATACATGCAGAAATTATTTTCCTACCTAAGCATTAGATTGAATATCTGGTGACTCTAGATTTGTGTTCAGCCATCCTTCTACTTGATTACTCCCTGAACTAACATCTATACCATTCCCTATCTCAGTAATCGCTAAAGGGTATACTATGTTCTCTTCTCCCACATTCATTCCCATGGGGAGAGAATCATACTCTAATCTAGGTATTTCACAGTGATACATTCACCTTACTACCCATTTTCCCCTCTTATTCATACCAGACCATTACCACATGCCCTAAGCATTATACCCCAACCATTGGTAGTGTTTGCTCAAACATGGTAGTCTTTTCTTTTGTACTAGCTGAGAGTCCATCCATAGTAAGGGAAAAACTATTTTATCCAATTGTATCACCAATATCTTGGACTACATATCTCCCTAATACTAGGGCCTCTTCTAAATGGGACCCCATGTCTAAAGTTCTAAGCAATTGGGGCACAAGATGAAGATATGGCCACCATTTGTCTAGTGTACCCATGCAGCTCTTAGGTCAGGAAAGGTCCATCCTCTATTACTCACCACATTGATAACTTCCTTACTTGTATAATCTCCTTGACTATCAAATAAATTTTTTATAAGTCATCATTTCACTACTACCCTTAAAACTTGACTCATAGCAGTGGTGAACCTTGGCCATAATGACTCTACAGATTCAGATAAACCCCCACCTCCTAAAACTCAGCTCATAACAGTAAACACTATCTCCAACTCCTACCCTCTCACAATATTAGAAGGTGTAACCTCCTAATAAAGTCACCTCTTCTTTCGATTAGCTCCATTAAAGATCATTTATCATACTTAGCATTATGATCCCTTCTAATTTATCCTACCTCGCCCATCTATATCTCTCATCCTACTAAATGTGGGATCATTATGGTAACTATTTACCAACTTACCCCATTTATTTTCACCGACATCTTCACCAAAACCCAAAACTATTATTTTACCAAACCTTCTCCATCAACCCAAACTAGCCCATGTGATCCATCAAATTGGGGCATCCAATTTGAGCACCACTCACCTAACCCTTGTTGAACTACATTGGCCTAATGTCCATAGATTATGTAGGTGCTTCTCTAGGGGCATATTGGCCACTAACAACTAATTCCCATCCCATTTTTTTCTTTTCAATCATTTCCACCACTAATAATGACTTCTTTCTTAGGGCATCCTACATCAAGGAAACTTTGAATTATTTTTTTAGTGTCCTTATGTTTTAACAACATCTAATACTTCCTCTTAAGTCTTTCCCCCATTGTTAGGAGAACTACATTATCCTGAGATCTTTTTGGACTATGTAGGTAATTCTCAGTTACTGAGGTCATCTCAGCTACTTTCTTTACTTTATTTTCCCTTCTCACCTACAATCTCTTCCTCCACTTCTCTACCTATCTCCTAACCGTCTCCCTACCTCCAACTTATCAATCTCTTTTAATCACTTTTCTAACTTGTCAATCTCTTTTAACACAAGGGTTGACAACATTCCATATTGACCCCCCTTACCTCCCCTAAAGCCACCTCCTACTCTACTTCATTGGTCTCCCCATCATCTTTCCTTATGCATGATTCATGGCCCACTTCCCCACCCACCTTTTGCATTTTATACCTCTCTTTCACCTTATTACCGACCTTTCCCTTTATCCCCTTCAAGTTATTTCTCCATCCTCATCATCTCCCCTCACCCTTGGCTATTTGTCATACCCCTTTTATCACTCTCTTTTCCTCACCCACTCCACATCATATTGTGCATCTTGTAAGCTTTCTATTTCTTCTATTGCTACACTTTTTCTTTATGTGTATTACCACTCTATGCCATTCCACCACTCTTCCCATCGTACCCATTTTCCACTCTTCTTGTTTGCTTTTTTTTCATCCTTTCATCCTTTTTATCTTCCCCCTTTTCCTCCACAACTAGTTTCTCCCTAGGTATTTATCCTTTGAGAAGCCTTCCATAATTTCCCTTTTCTTCTTATCTCTTCTTTCCTATGGCCCTTTTTGAAATCCATTTTTCCTCTTTTCATCTCAGTACTCACTTATCTTTTATATTTGTGTGAGTATCTTTGCTTTGTATCCCTGCTTTAATTCTTTCTTTTTGTTCTTATCAACCCTGATCTTCATCCCTTAGTTTCATCTCACTCCCTTTCATTGCAACCCCCTATTTCTTCACCACCTCACCATTTTTCACCTTGTCAATCCCTTCTAATCACCCCTTCAGCTTGTCAATATCTTCTAACAAGCTGATTAACACCTACCTTCTCTCTTCACCTTCTTGTCCACCCATCCTTTTATTCACCTTGTTCCTCACCCCTTTCCCATTTTCCATCCCATTCTCATCTCCAAAACCACCATCCACTTTGCTTCATTATTCCTCTCCTTGCATATCATCACCCATGCTTACTTGGTCAAGATACCACCTACTTCTTCCCTCTCCCATCATCCTCTTTGTGTCCTCATTTCACTCTTTTTTTTTCCTCATGTTTCCTTTTCTTCCATTTATTTCCTTATTTTCATCACCAAATTATTTTCTCTTTTGTCTTTTTTAGACTTGTTTTCAAACCTTTCATGGCTACCCATATCCCTCGTTCCCCCCTTACCATTCATTATTGTTACACTTCTCTCCTCATCCTTTTCAATTATCTAATCTATCATTTTTTAGTCCATCTCTCACCCCCAATATTCTACCTTTTATTTTTATTCTCTTTTCTCTGTTTCATTTCATTTTTTTCATCTCCCTTGATACCCTCCCTCACTCTTCCTAAACTATATGACCATGCTTTGCTTCTTCCATCCTTATCCACCTTCATCTTTATTTGTGACCTCATTTTTTTCTCTTCATCCATCTCTTGGTCCACCTTTACCTCGTCCCTTGTTGGATCTCCTTTATGTTCTCCAATTTCACCTCCACCTCTTTAGAGTGCAGTCACCAGTTGTACTACTTATGCATACATTTCCTTGTTTGCTTCTTTTTATCCTCTATGCCCTTGACTTAATGCATAAAATCTAGTAAGGTTCCTTACTTTAGGATCATCCATTTCTTCTTTTAATGCATCTATATGTTACACTCAAACTCTCTTTTGTGTCCCTCTCCAACTACTCCCTTCACCCTCTACCCATTGTGATCATGCTATGGCCTCCAAGGTCTTCCATTCATTTTTGGTTTATTGTGAGAATATATCAATCATATGGATCTATAGCACAATTGGCCATGACCATAGGCTCATATGATCAACTAGCAAACTTGAGAGTCATTCATCCATCGAGATGAAAATTCCTACCCCACCTCTTCTGGTCTTGCCTATTTTAAATCCATTTTACTCTAACCTTCAAAGATGTTAGAATCAAAACTAAAACCACCTTCAAATGGAAGAATTGGGATACCCACCTGGGGATGATAGCTATACCCTCTCACATGCCCTAACCTTCCAACCAATAATTCCCTTTGATTCTCCCTTCTCAGACTACATTTTCTTATGCCTTGAAACATCCCTCACTTTAATGCATGAAATCCATAACCTTCTCCCTCATTTAATTAATATTATTATTCACCTCACTCCATATTCCAAAACCCCTCGATGTCTTTCTTTGAATTCCCTCAAAAAATCAATGCTTACTTATTTTGGGGCCCCACTAACTCAAGGGTCAAGGGTTCAAATCTTCACCACTTTTGATTTACCCACTCTGCTACTTTGCTTCCCTAAACCGTTGAATAATAACCTTTCATAGTCTGTTAATGACATTTTTGTGAAATGTGCATAATGTCAACTTATTTGGATGGTGATGAAAGAACCCATCAGATCATCGAGGTAATTTGAGTAGTTTCAAATTTTCCAAATCATGGTACCACATATTTCTACATTTCCTTTTCTTTACAATGGTGGTAAAAATTTCATGCTTCAACCTACTTATCCATGGCTACAAATTCCTTTTACATAGTTGATGCAATCATCTAATTACATCCTAACTCATCTTATCCACCATTTCTACCACACCCATCAGAAACTATTTGATAGCCATCTTTTCCACCCTTTGACACTTCTCTTTCTCCAACATCCTTCCCCCAAACCTACCTACATGATATCAAGTTGGGGAAACCAAGTTAACCAACACCATTCACCTCAAAAGAACTATAGCTTGACATTCTTTTTTTTATTCCTATTCATGGAACTATGTAGGTAGCATCCACTTACCCCATACATCTAGAGTCAACCTGACCATCCCCTTCCAACCCATACCCAATCCACCCACACTTTCACCATGTCCACTTTGAGTCGGTTGCTTTTGACCCAAAACATTGGTGTTTTTTGCAATAGCTTTTGATTGCAATGACCAACCTAGCCATGTTTAACTTTTAAATGTTTTCACCACCTCATGCAAAACTAGATCATTTGTGTTTTTTAGTATTTCCTACCTTGGATACCTGAGTCAACACTGACCATGTCTAGGAACCTTGATAATCCTAACCTAATCAGCTATGACCAACACTAGAGACTGGTTACCTTGTCATTTATCTTAAACCTTAACCTTCTTGTTATCAACATTTTCACCTTTAGTCCCTATGTAATCTTCACTATTGTGCTTAGTCATATTTTATGAACTCACAAGCATTTCACGTACCCAGCTACCTTGTGGCACCACTTAGTGCCTTCCCATCAACTGCTTATCAATCCTACACCTAATTCAAACTTTTTGTATTAACTCTTAGTTTGAGGGGGAACACCTCCTCCCATAATCGGGGCATCTTGACCCTCAACCAAGTGATTTTTTATAGCTTGTTAATTCAAAGTTACCTAATAAAAAAGGGAAAAATGTAGACACCAAAAAATTGTACTTTTATAATTTTTGATGAATAAATGCCTCAAGATCCCCTAAAAATTCTTAAACCTTCCTAAAAACCCCCTTATCCCAACTAAATAACTATTATCTTAGTCACAAATATCATTTAAAATCACTATTTGAAAGTACAATTCATCATGACTATTCACTGTGGGACCCACTATCACTATTCATAATGACATGGCATGATGACATGGTATGATGACATGGCATGATAACATGGCATGATGACATGGAAAGTGACATGACATGTGATTTGGAGGTGATATGGCAAGTGACGTGGCTTAGAAGTGATGTGGCTTGATGTGGGACATCATACCCCACCTGGGGCCCTTCCCAAAGTGTTTGATGACCTCATTCAAGCATCATAAGCCCCCCCTTGAAATGTGGTGAATTAACCTTTAAGGGGTCATTATTCAACATTTGTTTTGTCTTCCTACATGAAATTAGACTTCAAAAAGAGATACCTACCTCTTTAAGACTTTGGGAAAGATAGGGCACCCATTTTTGACCTTTTAGCCCAAATAGAGTCTCACCAACCCACATGGGAATCCCCACCAATTGCACCTTAGACTTTGCATCCCCCACATGGAAAATTGTGCCACATTTGGTGTGTCACCCCTTTAAGTGATTGTGTGAAAGCAAGAAAGGATGGGGAGAAGTCTTTAAGCCTCATTCAAACCCATGTGCATGATTTCAATTCAAACTTGGAGACTCACCAACCCACATGGGAATCCTCACCCACCTCACCTTGGATAAATCATGAGCCCACTTAGATAAATTATAATTACTTCACTAGTCTTATATTTTGGCATGTTTCTTCATATAAAAATGCTATAAATACCCTCCACTCATTCACCCAAGGTTAAGTGGCAAGTTAGTCTTTTGTTCTTAGCATATTGCTATAGGTTTTTTTTGAGGAGGTCATCATCTTAGAGGTCATAATCATCTTGGAGGAAAAAATATCAAAGAAACAAATCTATATTGAAATTGATTCAAGCTTCATCAGCATTCAACCATCATCAACATCTTCAAGCCACTTTAATAACGTTAAGGTAATTTACTTTATTTTTTAATTTTAGTTATTTCTTTATTTTCCTTTGGCCTTCTCTTTTCTTAATCTCCATGCTCTTGAGCCCTTAAAATCTTTGCCTTCATCCCATTCATCCCATTTAATCCCTTTGGCTATTTCCATTTCATTTATCCCCTTTATCCCATTCACCTCTTTGCCTCATTTACCTATTTTCCCTATTTGCCATCTTTACCTTTCTTTTTTCCTTTGCCATATTTACTTATTTACCTCATTTATCTATTCATCCCTTTGTATACTTTCAGCCTTTACCATCTACCCAAACCAACAAAACAATCCTTTTGACCCTCACCACTTTACCAAACCAAAACCATAACCTTTACCAATTTTCAGCATTAGTATTAATTAAACTATTATGTTCATTTAGTTATCTTTTACAAAGCATTTAAGTTTATTGTATCAAAGTCAGTTATTTTCTATTTTAGTATCATTTATTTTCTATTTTTATGAAAAATCTACTTATTTTATCATTCCAACTTAAGTTTTTTGAAGAAGGTGGATTGACAGCCTTCTAAAAAGCTTTCACTTTTAGGATCTAGCTCAAGCTAGGCAATCCACCCAACTACTTGTCTAACAAACAAGTTTTTTTGGTAGTGTTTTCTTATTTGTAGGTATTCTTCCCTAGCCAAAGAATATTTCTCTATAATCATCTAGATTCAACATGTGCACTTTAATAGGTATTCTTCCACACCATTCCTAGATTTTTTCTTTTCAAAAATAAATAAAGTAAGAAAAGCAAAAAATTGAGAGAAACAAGTTATATTCATATTTTGCTTAGTTATACTCATTTCAGCTCAGATTCATACCATTTTCTTATATTTGGAAGAATCATGCATGACATGATCACTCCCACATTCAGCTTAGATACATAGATATAGTTATTACATACTTAGTTTAGAATCAATATACATATATATCATATTGGGGGCATGTGTGTGGCACATAGTTTTCATAAGGATTTTTTACACATAGGTTGATCAGATGGAATGGAAAAATCCATGTCATTCTCTATGCTATATACCCTTTCTATCATATTCTAGGTTGTCACCATTTTTATGCCTTACTCTATTTATAGTGGTTGGCATTCTCAAGTGGCTCAAATCTTCCTAATGTACCTGAGTGGCCATGGAGTTGATATACATAGTTAGATATACCTAGTTATATTATTTCAACACTTTGTGTCATTTAGTTTTAGATGCATCTACTTCACACGGGTGGGCAAAGATGGATTCATGACCTACTTGAGTTCTTAATCCATCTACATGAGAGGGTTAGACACACTTACAATCTTATCCAAGTCATTCATAAATCATGATCTATTGAGTAGGGGTGGGTAATGATAGAATCAAAACTAGATTGAGTTCTTGAGCCACCCATATATGAAAATTGAGCAATCTATCAGCTCAGTCCAAGTTATTCAATGATTTTATCACTATTTACACACACACATAGGTTGTCACCAAGTTCATGTATTATTCACATACCCAATGAGGTGTATTCTTTCCTTTCTTCTTTCCTATCTCTTTAATCAATTTTTTATTCAACATATTCTCTTGCTCTTGGTAATCTCTTAAAGACTATTTTTTTCATGTTTCATTAAAGGTCTTTCCTTTGATTCATGTTTCACATATGCATACTCAGATTCACTTTCTTATACTTAGTTACATGGGCTTCACTTTCTAGGTAAGTCTAGGTATTCTTATTTTTCATTTATACTAGTTATTTCACTTTGTTGCATTTCTAACATAAAAGGTGGGGGAGCAAATGTAATCACCTAAAAATGGTATTTGGATGCTAAGAGTGTTTTTTGAGATAGCCTAATCCTATTTTATCCCTAGAATTACCATATATCCTTCATCACACTTTTCCATCCATTGTGTAGACCATGGATATCTTCTGTTAGCTCAAACATAGTCCAAAAATAGTTTTCCTGGATCCTATCCTAGTGTGCCCATCAATCTTCCAAGTGGACACTAGCACCACATTAAGGACACTAGAGCCACATAAAGCTACTGTCCCTTTCCATATCTCTACCTAATGGATATATATTCAAATGTATTCCCATTCTAAGGTTAGCCTAAGTACATTTTATTATCTACACAAGCTACAGATCGCTATAAATATAAGACTATTTGAACTCTATTCACTAGATGGAAAATATATGCAAAAGCCTATCCAAATAAGAAATAAGTCGAGAAAAATTAAGGTATTTGATCCATGTTATTTCTTAATTCTAAATACTACCATCTATAGCAAACTTAATTATAGATTTTAAATATTATTAATCCTAAGCACACTTAAGGCATTCAAGCCCACTCTCATTCTAACATTCACTTGCACTTGAACTAAACACTAGGTGGGAGAACTACATCGGGTTTGATCCCTCCTCAGAGTATTACTATGTAGGCAACTCTCTTCACAAGGGGATGTTGAGGATGTATATCATATCCTACTAAAGAACACACATTTTTAGTTCATGCCATACTTGCAAGGATGATTAGGGTTTGCACACTAAATTAAATTTTCTAGGCACAATACAAAGTTCCAAATTTGTGTGTGCAGGAATAGAACCTAGAAACACATGTGTAGGTGTTCCCAAAAAATAGGAATAGTCCTGCAAAAAGGACCCTAGCACCATTTTTAGGACACCAGAGCAACATGGAACTATTGTCTAGGTGGGGCACTACTATCCAGTGATGAATCAGATCCCAAGATGTCATTAATGATACTTAGACCTATCCATAATATAGTTTTTAAGACCCATATCTTCCACAATAGTCACTTTTTAGATAAGTCCCTATTTATGCATACTTATTACTATTTTTATAAATTCAAAAGAAATCAAATTTCATAATAAATCAATGGTTAATTTCTGTATATTATTTAAGTAATTTAGACATCTCAACCCTTTAATCTAAACTAGGATTTATAGTTGTAAAACTCTAAAAGGCTAAATCACCTATCTAAAGGCCTAGCCTCAGGAGGAAGGAAAATAAAATGATGAGAAATAAGGGTAAGAACCCATACTTGACACAAAAATATCTTTGATGATGGTTTGGGTGACAAATAATATAAATTATTGCCTCCTCCTCTTGATCCATTGGTGGGTTTGGGTGAGCTTATTACTTAATTCTCATGTTTCACACTATTTTAAAGTTTTATGTTCTTATAGCACATGGTTGGTTAGTTTGTGGTGGCCTTATAACTTGATACTTTATCTTAGTTTTATTTCACTCATGTAGATTTTATGATTATATTCGAGGTGTGATGTCTTTCCCCTACCTATTTTGTGGTGGCCTTAAAACTTGATACTTTATCTTAGCATTATTTCACTCGTGTAAATTTTATTATTTTATTTAAGGTATGAGTTATTTCCCCCACCCTTTTATTCATGAAAATAATTATGTTTAATATCTAAATAAATATAATAAGATGTTTTCAATAAATAAAATATTAAATATAATTAAAGAATAGTTAATCCTTGTTAATAAGTTTTTTAATCATAAAACATTTAGGTTTATGAATTTTACCTTAAGGAGAACTCTTACAAACTAAACTTTAATGGGGATTTAAATGGAATATAAGTCATAAGCATTGTATTTTGAGATCACATGGGCATTTTGATAACTAGATTCTCTCTCAATATCTATAGATAGGAATAAACAATGAAGTTGTAGCCAAGAACAAGTAACAAGGTTGAATTTCGTTGTTCTCTACAATTTCAAAAAATTAAAGTGGTAGGAAACTCAATAATTATCATCAATGTCATGATTTATACTTATTTCCAAGGTATGAATGCTGAGATTAGTTTCAAATCTCTTTTTGGCAAGTGTGTGGGCAAGTTTTTCTCAACTTCTAAACTTTTCTATTAGGATTTTGAGGTTTGGAAGTTTGTTGTTGAGCCCTCTTTCACCCTACTTAGTTATAGGTGTTTCCTTGTTATATTACAGAGCTCCTCTGATAGAGACTTTGTTCTTAATTCTGGGCCTTGGTTTTCAAATAACTTTAGATTTTTCTAGTGCCCTTGGTCCCCTTTCTTTGATTCAGACAAGACCCAAGTTTCATCTACACCATTTTGGATTGGGCTTTATAACCTTCTACAAGTTTTAATAAATGAGAAATTCATTAAGTTTTTGGTGGATTGGGTCAACTCTTTTGTGAGTGTTAACATCTCCTCCTAAAACCTCAAATTCATCAAATCTTATGCTTTTCTTGATCTCTCCAAACTACTCTTCCATTTTGTGAACCTTATCTCTTCACATAACTCATGGACCTAGATCTTTAGTGATGAAGGAATCCCCTCCCATTTTTTTCATTGTAACCTTAATAGACATCTAATCAATGAGTGTTCTTCCAAGACAAAATGTCACTCTTCTCCCTAGTCCTTTCAAGTTTAGATGAGGAAATTTGGGATTTTTGATCAAGATTTCTTATGGCATGATCATGACAAGTTATTACATCCTCATTTTTATAGGGAGGTTCTTATAGAGGACTGCTTATAGGAGGTGCCTTCAAACAATCTTCAGATAACTCTTTTATAGGTGCCTTAATCCTTCCCTTTTGGGCCCTTACTTTATTTAATTATGGAAGGCTTTCCTAAAAGGCTTGGTGGTGGTTTGAAAGCAAAGCGATCAAGTGAAGTTGTTGTGTTTTCATCTACCCCACTCTCTTTCCCTCCCCCATTTCCCCTATTTTTATCCCTCACACAAAGACCATTGACCCTTCCTACCCTCCTCATCTTATTTCATCCTTGTTTCCCACTCACCCCCTATGTCCTCCCCCTCTCTCTCATTACTAACCCTCCACCTAAGTGTGTTAGGAAACTTAAATTTATCATAGGATCCACTGCTAAGAAGAAGGACAGGTGCTCTGAGGTATAATGTTTGAGGTTTAGAGGTAGAAGTTTTGGTGAGATAGGGATCCCAAAGTAAAATAAAATACATTATTTCAAGGCATGAGAGAAGATTTACCCTAACATATAGTTGAGGGCTATGTCGTATTAGCCTACACTCTTTTTGGTTGGCTCTTGCTTATGTCTTGATTTTCTATTCTTCTATAAGTTTAATTGGTTGAATTCCTACTAAAGGACATCATAATCTCCTTTGGGTTTATCATTGCTTATTTTCAGATGTTTGGTGACCTATTTTTTCTCTACTTTGATTTTTTTTTGCTGTGACATATTCCCGTTATGGCTAGGTTTTTGTCATCTTTAGTGGTTTCTCACTTTTTAATTATTTTCATGTCTTTGTGTTGTTAGGTACTAGGACCATTTTATGTCCCAACACTGGTTCATATCTCTGATCAAAATCTACCCCATTTAATAAAAATATCCAACTAGCAAAGTACACGGGGCCTTAAACTTGGCCCTACTTTATCTATCAATAAAAAAATGAAACACATTTCCAAACTAAAGTCTTAATAGAATTTTTATGGAACCTTTTGATTGTAGTTCTAATTATATATCCTTACAACAATATTATAAGATGAAAATAAGCTTGTGGAGGTTTTTTAGCAAATGAGGGTGTCACATTTGTAACTAGAGCTTTTGCCCATGGCAAGCACATTGATACTTATGCATGGTTAAAAAATTATTTTATACATAAATCTAAGCACCCCTTTATCATTTTTTCTTAATCTCACTATTAAACAATAATATTTATTTGACAATAATTTATAGCTTTTTATTTTTGGCTTGAATATTTCAATTTTAATATCTCTCCTTTTTTTATTTGATTTTTGGCCATATGGTAGAGTTTGGAGCACCCATTTTTTAAAGATTTTTTGTACTTGACATATTAATGTATCTAGAATAATATAATTTATTACTAATAAATAGAAATATTGTGAATGAGGTAATGAATTTAACCCCATGCCTTGGTTTACATGGTCCAACTACAAATTTGGGGATCACCGCATGCTGAAATTGCTCAACCACTTTATGATATTAGTTTTCTTTTTCTAGCATTGATGGCCAACCTATCAATGACCACTCAGGTATTATTTTGTCAAACCACTCCCCTATTTCCTATGAGGTAAAATAGACCTCATGATAGTAAAATGTGTCACATAATCAATTTATTCTCAATACTTCTATGTTGAGTCACATTGGAACAATCTAACTCATTAAACAAATCTAGAACCTTGCCCCATAGGCCCCATATGCCACCAGCTAGATTGAGTGGTGAAATGAGGCCATTTTGTGCACCACTTCCTTCCTTTTCCACCATGGTAAACATGTTTCCCATATTAAATTTCTCAAAGTAGGCCACATGATGAGTTCAAATACGTCTATGGCTCCCTCAAGATTGATCCTTTCAATGTGCAATTGCAATGGCTTACAAGCTCTCTCAAACACAACCTCAAGGTGGTAGATAGGCATGTGACCAGAGGTGCCCAACTCTACGTTCAACTAACCTGGTTAAAAATTGGTGTCAAAGCCTCCAAGGATTTATTTAAATCATTGAAATCTAAGAAAACTTGTATGAAAATTAAATCCATTCAATTGGATAAATCCTAACTTACCTATCATTATGATATCTCCTCAACCTTCCTTAAACATTACAAGTTAGTTTTCTATGCTCAACCTTTCACATTTAAGTGGTCTCAAGTACTTCAATAATGCCTCAATGCGGTGATTTGCAAGCTTAATCTAGTCAACTAAGAGATTTTTGATTATTCACTCACCTTGCAAGAGCTCTCATAGGATTTGAACTGCATGAGTAATGATAAATCCCCCAACCTTAATGGCTTCTCATGAAAATTTTACAAATCCAACTAGAAGTTTATTGGACCTGATTTACTATAAGTCTAAAAAGAATCCTTATAGAATCAGTCTCTTAGAGACATGATCAATTAATATAATTTCAAATGCATTCCTAAAGTCAGGGATCCTAAGCTACTTACTAGTTGGTGGCCAATAACCTTGCTCAATGTTTCTTACAAGATTCTTGCCAAAGCCCTTGCCAACCATGTCTGGCTCATCCTACCTATCATTGTTAGACTAAAGAAAACATGATTTTTTAGAGGGTGTTATATTTTGGACAAAATTATTATGTTATGGAAAGGCATGTATTGGCATCATTCCTTTCTTTAGAGAACTATTTTTATTAAATTGGACTTTGAAAAATCATGTGATAAGATCGAGTGGCAATTTATTCTTGCCATGCTCTAGACTTAGCTTTTTCCCCTACTTCATTTTTGCTATGTAGACTTTGCTTCATGATGAATCAACCTACCTCATTATAAATGGACATAAAACTAAGGGGATTGAGCTCTATTGGTCTACTCACTAAGGTTACCCCCTTGCTTTGAAACTTTATGTGTTATTTGTTGAAGCCTTGGGTTACCACCTAGCTTCTAGAGCTTCTCAAGGGCTTATTCATGGTATTGTATTTCCTGAATATACCTCTTAACTCATCAATGGACATTTTGAAGATGACACCTACCTCACACTCAAATAATAAAAGGCCACATTTAATGAAGCTATGTAATGCCCTGACATTTTATGTCTGGATTTCAGCTCTAGCCTTCAAGGGAGGAAAACCCAATATTTTTATCAAAGTATGATGCTTATACCTGAGTGGCTTCATAACTATAACTAGAAATGGATTTATTAAGTGGAATAATTTAATTTCTTAGTCATACCCTTTGATTTTGAGAGTTCACCAGCTAAACTTTGGTAGTATGTCATCAATAAGATTGAAAAGAATATTATGTATTAGATCACTAAGCCCCTATCTCTAGTGGGCACATTCCATATTTGTACTAAGATTTTAGACAATACACATGCTTAATATTCCTCCTATTGGGCTCCCTCTAAAGCCTTTTATGATATTTTGGCCAAGCTCCTCAGAGATTTCCTCTATGCCAATTTCATTCGAGCTCAAAATTTTCATTAGGTAGCATGGGATATTTTTTGGTCCCTAGTGATAAAGGTGGTATGGGCATCATTGAAACCTATTGATAAAGTATATCCTTTTATGTAAAGTGGGTTGTTTGGGCTATTGAGGCCAATGAATCTTTAAAAATTATTCTAATACATTATATCTCTTAGTTTATCCCTATTGTAAAACTATTCAGCATAATATTGGCTTCTAATCCCTCATCATTATTATTCTTATCAATATTACTGCCTCCTTTGTGGTCAAAATTATATGGAAGTATTTTGATGTAGTCAACCCCCACTTGAAGTCGATGAAAGATGATTTTCACACAGGGTCATATTTTAATGATCATAACTTATGGTGGTCCCCTATACTTATATTTCATTCCCTTGGCTGAATTACTTGGTATTAAAATTGTATGATTATTCTAAAAATGGTTTTGCATTGTCCATGATTCAGTTACCTCCATAGATTGGATTCCTTGGCCTAAATTAAAAATCAAGTTTCAATTAAACAATGTATACTTACCTTATATTATTCACATTTAGGAATTGCTACCTAATGTTATGTTGCATAAGCTTGGCCTATAGCCTCTTAGGGCCTAGTGGAAAGACTAGAGGTAGAACTATGATACACACTTTAAAACATACTCTCTTGATCTTATTTATCAGGTGATGAATCCATTCTCTCTTGATTTAGACAAGATCAAGAGGTGATGGGGCCTCTAGTCCTCTTCTAGGACTTGGATTGCCCATCTAGATCATGTGTAGCACCCTAGAATGGAGCTTAAACTGGATCATTTCTTATGGTGTTTAATTTAACAATGAATTCCCCTCTATGAGAGGCTAATCCACCTCCACATTCCTAATATATTTTTTTTAGCTTACAAGCATCCATAATATTTTTAACATCTATTTTAGTTTTGTCCAAAAGCTCAGTCTGCCTGGCATTAGATTCATTCATTATTTTAGCCTTATGGCCAACCTCTATTACATTTATCTAGTAATTTTTTTGTGTTATCATTCTCTTTTATATTTGGAAATCCATGAAGAATGATATTTTTAATCATAAGGCCTATGTAATTTCATTTTATATTAATGAATATGTTGTTATTATTTCATCAATTTATTTGTAGATTTAATCCCAAGTAGAGAAGATGGTTCTAGACCTCCACCACCTACAAGATATCTTCAACCATTAGGGGATTGCCCCTTGCACCATGATAAAATTTCTACTTGAATTCCCACCCCACAACCCACCACCACCTCCTCCCAGAAGTTATAGAAGAAGAATTTAATCTAGAAGCAGGCACCATTTTTCTCCTTACCCTCCCCCAGGGGGTGGCTAGAGTTCTCATGGAAAGTATAATGTTTTTCCTTCATGGTGGTCTATAGAAAGCATTATTGTTCCTATGAAAGCCACTAATGGTTGGTCTATCAGTATTCATGATAAACCCCTATATGACTGTAATGCTTCAAAGATTTCTTACATGGAACTACTTACTTGGTTAGTGCTTCCCACGGATGATCTTTTGCTTCCACCTCCTAGGGTGGTGACTTATGCATATTATTTTAATTTATGGTTATTTTTAGTTTCTTTATCCATGACTTAACCAACTAATTTTGTTTTTTTGAGCCAAAATTGTCCTTTGGCAATGAGTTTGAGCCATGATTTATCCAGCTACTTTACTTTATAATTATATATTTTTTAATATAATGTGAATCATTATAATATTAAAATACAACCTTTCAACTTCCAAATGGTTTAAATTAAAGGCCAAATTATGTGTATATAAATACAAGTTCTCCCATTAGACTTTGAGAGAGAAATCAAAGACAAAAGAATGCATTTGGTCACTTCATTAATCCTAACATATTTTTGAGGCATGTTACCCTTGTCCAAGATGTAATCAGGGTTAGATGAAGTTATTTTATACTAAAAAAACCAAAATGAGAATTATATAATCATTTTAAAGTCATTTTAGATCTTTTTGGGTCTTTCTAGAGATGTTTTGGTCTTTAAATACCAAAACAAGCTTCCTTGAAGCCATACATTACAATGTAGACACTACCGAGTCTATCTAGGTCACTACACAACTATGCAAGAAGAAATAGTGATATATATGCATTGAAACATTATTTTGGATTCATTTATACTCTATCAAACTAAATATGTCTATTACCAAAACTAAAGAGTTATCTTGAACAAAGAATATTGTGATTTCCTCTGCTCAAAGACTATTTTAAAATGCAAAAGTCTTATCAAAGACCAATCCAAGCTTAATATTTTTGAAGACAACTGTTAAAAAATATTTTGAAGGCCTTAAGACCTTTTGATTATTTTATGAGTCACATTTTTAATTGAAAAATACCTATTTAATAATTTCACTCCTGCAAGCCACTGAGATGCAATGTTATAACATATATAAGACTTGTGTGGGCTTTTTTTATTACCAAAATAATATTTCAATATTAAAAAGATTAACCAATAATTATGGTTAGTATTTTATTGTCAAGTTAATTCACATTGGATTTCACTTACCACTATATTCAAATAATCACTCCAAACAATTCATGTCAAGACCAACTCAAGGGAACTCAAATCAAGATGAATGATGAGTTCACAATATGATGCCACCAAAAAAATCCATCAAGTACAACCCAAACCCAACATAAAAACTAAGAAGACTTCCTCCACACACACAAAAAGATCCAAACAAAAATAAAAAAACAAAAGAAAACAAACTCACAATGTTATTGGAGATGCACGATTGTACAAGGAACCTAGATGCTCTTATATCAGACATTCGAGGGTAAAAAATATGAGCTCCATCTCACATGGATAGGATAAGTAGCCAAACCACTATTTTGGTCATTAGGCATGATGACCATGGCATCCCCTTCCAACATACAAAGTAATTTCATTTCTTATTATTGCTTTTATACACTATTTTCATCTCCTACATGTTGTTTTCTCTTCTCTTCTCTCCACAATTATGTTATTTATCTCTCTCCTTGTGGTATCACAACCACAATCAACTCTTTCCTTTGTGGTATTTAACCCACCATCATCCACCCTCCTTAGAGAAAGGCATAACCATCTCTTAATCAAGTCACTTGTGGGATGAAATCCACTCTCATTCATCCACCAACACCAAGATGCTCTATCATGAACGCCACTCTCCAATGTGGGCTCAAACCCACTGTTGTCCATCCACCTCCACATAAATCCCACTTGGATTTGTTCACACAATATAATAATTTTTTGGATCACTCACACCATCACATACCACCATTTACAATTACTCTCTCATGGCTAAAATCTCACCTATCACTCTCAATCTCAATACAACTAAATTAACATACACAAAGGGCATCCAAATGATATACCATATCATCAAGAATCACCTCAAGGATAGTCCTTACCTAATTTATCCATCTTAACTAAAAATTCAAATTCCTCTTCACATGTTTGGGCTCCCATACAAATTAACAACTCCTTCTTGTAATTGGTGAGCTCTAGAAACTCACTCTCCTTACCTGCAACATTAGGTTCCTCCACACATACTATGGCTAATATCAAACTCAACTACACTCTTTCATAAATAAACATGCTATAATATTGTTTAAAACCAAGATTACGCTTACTAAATCCTTCTCCAATAACTTTCAATTATTTTAGGGGCATTTCTTCTTCATCCAACTGTTGTAATTTATCATTCACCTACACATATCATTGAGAACCAACTTGTTCCCATCTAGGTAAATTTTAGTGGGCATTATTCATTGATTCATGAACATTTTGGTTTAAGAAATTGGTATTTGGCTATTTTATTAGGTGATGAACAATGTAGATTCACCTAAATTATTTAGGTATAAGTTAGTTTTCCAGGTTAGCTCACCTACTATTTAAAATAAATTTCATACTTATAAATATATTTTACCACTCCATCAAAATTAAATATGAGTTTATTCACCATTATATTTAATATATAATCATTTGATGACCAAATTTCCAAAATATATCAGCATAACTGCCATATAGAGGCACTTGTGTCACTTGTCAACATAGTTGTCACTTACCCACAACATTGTCACCCATCAAAAAGCACATATGGCATTTGGTAACATAGATATTGTTTGACAATGCAACTATCATAGGATAGCTATGGTGTCATGCAATAGGTATGTTGTTTAGTGATACCTATGTTGTCAAGTGATAGTAATGTTATTGAGCTAAATGATGTTGAGTGATAATAATGTTGTCAAGTGATAACATTACTATCAAATGACAATAATAATTTCAAGTGATAATAATACTGTCAAGCAACACCATAGTTTTCAAATGATAATAGACCTATCGTTTAACATTATAATTTTCATGTGATGACATTCTCATCATTTAACTATAAAGGCCTATTATCCAATAAAAATTCTACCATCCATTTATGATTTTTCTATATAGTCACATGTTAGGATAACTTATACAACAAGTTACATTTTTCATGTCCATTTACATGCATGCCTAAATACTATCTGCTAATGATGCAAGAGCATCAAGCAAAAGATGTCAATTTTATGGTTTGGGTTATTAGAAGTCAAAATTTGGTCAATTATTGGATGTAATGTGTGTCAAGAGACCTTTCAAGGTCCATTCATGTATATGAAGTCATTTGGGAGTCCCTAGGGATCATAGGTTAAGTTGTGAAGGTGTTTGGAGTTTTCCCTCCAAAACCAATATTTTGAAATTTTAAATATTTAAGAATAGCCTAGAAGAGTATAACCAAGGTCCAAGGTGAGTAGGTGAAAGTAATTATTTTTCAAGGTATAAACAAAAGTCATTAAGGTAATATAGGACCCTATATCATCATAAATCATTAAGATAGAAACAAGCAAGAAAAGAAAACAAGATTAGTCACCCTTCTACGTTGAGGGTTAGTTATGGAAAATGGGTTTTTGTAATTTCCAATAAAACCTATGTTGAAATGAAAAAAGAGAAGTCATTTGTAGGAGAGGATGGCATGGAGGAGAGAGGAAGAGAGTAGAGAGGCTCCCATAAGGAGAAAGGGAGTAATGAAAAAAAGAATGAATGTATCTCTCAAGAAAGGTTGATGAAGTCCTTATATGGACTATTTTATATAAGCCATGAATGTCCTAAATAATAAATACGAGTTATTTTGTGTATTATATATATATTATATATAAGTACATTTATGTTTCATAGTTGTTCATTGTAGCAGATGAGCCAATATGGTTACATGTGTACCTCTTTATGAATACCTACAGGTTGGATATAAATGGCATGTTATAGTCAAAGAATGGATATTTGATTAATTTAAAAAAGGTTGATGAGATTGGTTTTAAATACATTATTAGTTGGATATATTTGAATTTTTCTATGCACCTTTATATTCTTAGACAAAATACATTAAGTGGAGGCGCTCAGAAATTGTGTTAATTTTGCCTACATACCTTATTTCTTGCATATGACTCTCTCAAGTGAGGTAAGTTATCATATTTGTAATGGTTCTTGGTAAAGACTATGGTTTATTTTTATAAGGTGGTGTGTGATTTAACTATGTGGGAATGAATTTTAAGATAAAGGACTGAAGTTAAATGCTTGACAAAATGACATCAGGCAGTTTTGAGTTACTCTATTACATAGACTTAAGACTGTGTATACTTATACAAACTTTTAATAAGGAAGAGGAAAAGTTGTTGGGAGATATTGATAGGTATCAAGAGAATATGAGATTGTATATCAGTCTACATTATAATCTTGAGTACAATGAAAACTTACTAGACCCTTATTTACTAATTGCATCGAAAGTAAAAACCCTATAGTTGTAATATATACCTTTTATATTCAATCCAAGGCCATTGAAGGATATATATTTAAAGGCAGAAGATTAGTAATTAAGTTTGTCTCTTGATATGTATATAATAAATATCAGTTATTAAGATAGAATGGGATGGATATTAGAAGTATAAAGTGAACTCAGTGTGCTTTGGTAAACCCTGTTAACAAATTGAAACCCACACTTGTAGTTGATTGATGAGTTGGAAACACTATGAAGGATTAAAAGAGTAAGAGAATGTGATGATACTTGAATGTTAGGATGAATGGGAGATTTATTAATGACTAATGGTTCCTTTTAGAAGTTTGGAATCTCTTTAAAGTTTACAATTTAAATACACCATGCATAAACAATGGAAACTTACAAAGTCATCTACGATTTCATTTTTTTTAGTGTGGAAAGGCATAAATAAGGGTTATATACAGTTTGATAAGTTTAAGGGTGTCAAAAAAGACATAATTCAAGTAATTTTATCCTTTGAAACACCATACAACTTGAGACACTAAATTTATAGATCTCTCAGCTTGTGTAGAAACAAGTAAACCCTAAGATTAGGGTTTTGTTGATTTATCAAGATTAAATCACCAGAATGAGCTAAAAATTTGTAATCCTACTTGGTTTTTGTTTAAAATAATGATTAAATAGGTTTTATCTTTATAATATATGGATTGAATGTATTTTAGAGCTGTGTGAACAAAAGAGGACTAAAAAAGCCTAAAAGGGAGGTAGTTTCTTAAGGAAGTGCTACCTAGGGAAAGAGTTAAGTCATGAAACTTTTCTTACATATGAAATGAGAATGAATCTACATCATTTTTTATTATATCACGGTAATATTTATTTGAATTTTGTTTTTATTTCTTTCCAATTTGTTGATTTGAGAAAAATGCATAGTGCCATGAGATATGCTTGAGAAGTAACTTGGTAGGGTATTGAGGGAGAAGAAGATTGTAGGTCTGATCTAACAAGGTCAGCATAGAGGAGGATAAGAGTGATAAATATAATTGAAAAATCCCCAAAATTCTTTGTGAATTACAAGAATCTAGTCAAGGAAAGACTAGAAAAGATAGAGGAAAAGAGAGCATTGAAGCTCTAAGAGAGAAGAGGAAGAAATAAGACTCCAAAAGAGAGTCAAGGAGGTTAAGAATAGATCCAAATAGAGGAATCAAAGAAGAGGAAAATCCCAATATATTTCTAAGAGGTAATATTTATAAACTTGCTATAGGAACGTCTAAATAGGCCTAGAAAATAAAGAAGAATAGAGGAGATGGATATAGAAAGAGAAATAGAGGACATAAGAAAAGAATTGGGGTAAGGTATAGAGAGTATATAACTCATGATGAAGCTCATAAGAGAATAATAAATCCAATGGATAGGTTGGAATGTGATAAGGAAATTTAAGTGGCCACTAGAGTCACTTGTGATAAAAAGAAGGCATAAGAAAGGTGTCTTGAATAATGATAAGAAGAAAGAGAGAGCAGCCCAAAGAGTAATGAGAAGAGAGATGTTTCCAAGTGAGAAAAAGGAAAGAGAGTTATAATTGAGAATAAAAAGAAGAAGATATAAGTGCCAAGAAGATCATATGAGCATGAAGAAAAGTATAGAAGATGGGCAATGTCTATGCTAAGGAAATTCAAAGAGACTATATGGTCTCTCATTTTATATGCTAACATTGATTTCAAGTTTGTGTTTGCAGGTATGAAGATAAAAGTGGTGAAGGCCAAGCATGAGGCATCAAATTTGATGAATAATAGATCAATAATATTACCCATCAAGTGGAAAGAGGAAGATAAAGAGAAATAACCTCTTGAATAAGACAAAGTGTTGAAGATTTAGAGCATTTCACATGTAGAAGATGATGAGAAAGAGGAGTATTATGATACATTGCCAAGTATAGTAGCTAAAACAAGACAATAAACATGCAAAGGAAACATGAAGGTTACCCATGAAGACATAAAGGAAGAGATGAGATTGAAAAAATTTCCATTGGAGGTAAATAAATGTCTAAGTGTTGATTTTGATTGCATATGTGAAGAGGAAAATATTGATATGTAGATTGAAAGAAATAATGATAGGTTGCATCCTTCAAAAGGAGACTAAGGGAATGGATATGTGTGGCATAAATGGATTAAACAATTAGGTGATTATAATAAAGAGGAGAACCTCAAGAAAGAGGGCAAACAAGTCAAAGACATAAGTGGAAGACAAGCACAAGTGTGGAGACAAAGCACTAAAGGCAAAGAACATCAAGTTGGCATGGTAGACAACAAAGGTATGAGGCATGAAAGAGATGAAATGAGAAGAAATTGGAATCCTAATAAGGTATAAGGTAGCAAGTTGGTGATAAAAATAAAGAAGAGAGTACAAGAGGATCATAATGCAAGTGTACTCCAAGCAATCATGAAAATAGAGGAAGATGGTAGGCCCACAAATCAGGCAAGAGAGATGGTGCATGAAAAATAAGCCAATGAGATGAAGGTAAATCCATGAATAAAAGAATAAAGTGCATAAATTAAGATAAGTTTTTGATATATATGTTTTCAAATGTTTTATATGATGGTGTATGTGAATTTGACTTAAATAGTGAAGATACCTTGTATATGGAAACCATGACATTGATGAGTGGGTGTGTAGAAAAGGAAGGTGAAGATGAAGCACCTCAAAGAGTGATTTATAATCATATTTTTTAGGATGATGAGGCCTATATTACTCTAAAAAATGAGGGAGTCTAAGTAAAGTACAAAGAACAAGTGGCCCAAGACAATGAAGAGCAAAGTAGACCAAAGTTTGATGAAGAATATGAAGAGGTGGATGCACTAAAGTTGTAAGAGGAGTTGAAGATGATATAATACATGTTCAGTCCATCAAATGGGATGAAATAAGATGACTTAAATTAGGTGAAATTCAATAAATATCTCTAAAGAAACTCAAAGAAGGAGAAGCAAAGGAAAGAATAATGAGTTGTGCACACAAGGACATGAGCAAACAAGCAAATGGAGTATAAACAAGTCAAAAAGGTGAGTTATTAATTTGGGAAAGATAATTTTGAGTTTAAAATTCCTAAGTATGGATATGGACATCTAATAATTGGTCAAATCATATTGTACCATGGTGATGATAAAAGGAACAAGAAGTTGTTCTTGCATAGTGAGCAAAAGATAGAAAAAGATAATATCATGAAGAAAATTGTGAAGTTTGAGAGACATGAGAGGCCATTATATCCTAAAAAATAAGTTGATAGCATTAACAAGAAGCAATAAACACTAGACAAGCAAATATCAAGTGAAAACAAAGATCAAATAAGCTATGAAATAAGCATGAGGAAAGAGAATAAGGTATATCTGATTGCAGATGAGTATGATGGAGAACAAATTTATTTGGAAAAGGTGGAATATTCAGAAAATATAGAGCTATATTAGTGGGAATACCTCATGGAAATAGAAGATGAATGGACAAGAACACTAGACAAAGCTACAAGGAAAAAGTGCAACTGTTTGGCAAGCAAGAAGGAGAAATAAATAATAACATGCAAGTAAACATTAAATACCATCATATGTGGAATTTTAAATCAAGGAATAAATTTTGAGGCTCAATTTTTCTCCCTCCTGGGGAGTATGATGCAGTAGCATCAAATAAAAGTTGTCAATTTTGTGTTTTGGGTCATTAGAGGTCAATGTTTGGTCAATGATTGGATGTAATGTGTGTCAAAAGACCTTTTAAAGGTAAATTCATGTATATTAATTAATTTGGGAGTCCCTAGGGGTCATAGGTTAAGTTGTGAAGGTGTTTGGAGTTTTCCCTCCAAAACTAATATTTTAAAAATTCAAATATTTGAGAATAGCCTAGAAGAGTTTAACCAAGGTCCAAGGTGCCTAGGTGAAAGGAAGTATTTTGCAAGTTATAAATAAAATTCATGAAGGGAATATAGGAACCTATATCATCATAATTCATTAATATATAAACAAGCAAGAAAATAAAACAAGATTAGTCACCATTGTATGTTGAAGGTTAGTTATGGAAAACAAGTTATAACTGCCAATAAAACTTATGTTGAATTGAAAAAAGAGAAGTCATTTATAGGAAAGGATGGTGTAGAGGAGAGAGGAAGAGAGTAGAGAGTCTCCCATAAGGGGAAGTGGAGTAATGAATACAAGAATGAATGTATCTCTCAAGAAAGGTTGATGAAGTCCTTATATAGATTGCTTTTGTAACAACCATGAATGGCCTAAATAAATAAGAAGAGTTATTTTGTGTATTCTATATATTTTATATAAAGACATTTATGTTTCATAGTTTTTCATTGTAGTATATGAGCCAATATGGTTGTATGTTTACCTCTCTATGAATACGTGTAGGTTAGATATAAATAGCATGTTACAGTCAAAGAATGGAGATTTGAGTAATTTCCATAAGGTTGATGAGATTGGTTTTCAAGACATTAGTAGTGGGATATATTTTAAGTTTTATATGCACCTTCATATTATTGAAAAAAATACATTAAGTGGAGGCACTCAGAGATTGTGTTGATTCTACCTACATACCTTGTTTCTTGCATATGACTCTCTCAATCAAGGCAAGTTAACATATTTGTAATGGTTCTTGGTAAATACTATGGTTTATGTTTCTAAGGTGGTGTGTGAGTGAACTATGTGAGAATTAAGTCTAAGACAAAGGACTAAATTTAAAGGCTTGACAAAATGACATCAGATAGTTTTGAGTTACTTTGTTACATAGACTTAGGACTGTGTGTACTTATAAGAAATTGTAATAAAGAAGAAGAATAATTATTGGGAGGTATTTATAGGTATCAAGAGTATATGAGATTATAGATTGGTCTACATGAAAATATTGAATACAAGGAAAACTTACCAGACCCATGTTTACTGATTGCATAGAAAGTGAAAAACTCATAGTTGTAATATAAACCCTCTATATTCAATCCAAGGCCATTGAAGGATATATATTTGAAGGAGGAATATTGGTAAATAATTTGGCCTCTTGATATTTATATAATAAATATTAGTTGTTAAGATAGAATGATATGGAGACTGGAATTATAAATTGAACTCAGTGTGCTTTGGCAAACCATGTTAACAAATTGAAACCCCTACTTGTAGTCGATTAATGAGTTTCAAAAACTATGAAGGATTAAATGAGTAAGAGAATGCAATGATACTTGACTATTAGGATGATTTGGAGATGTATTAATGACTAATGGTGTCTTTGGGAAGTTTTGAATGTCTTTGAAGTTTACAGTTTAAGTACACCCTGCACAAATAATGGAAACTTACATAGTCATCTGAGATTTCATTCTTTTTAGCATGAAAAGGTACAAATAAGGGTTATATAAAGTTTGATAAGTTTAAGGGTGTCCAAAAATACCTAATTAAAGTAATTTTATCTTTTGAAACAACATAAAACTCAAGACAAATAATGTATAGACCTCTTGGCCTATGCAAAAACAAGTAAACCCTAGGATTAGGGTTTTGTTGATTTACCAAGATTTAACTATCAAAATGAGCTAAAAAATTTAATCCTTATTATTTTGGGGTGAAAATATTTATGAAACTGATTTTTTTTTTCAATATTATGGACTATTACAGTTTTAAGGACTATGGTCTTAGAATAGGCCTAATTAAGCCTTAAAGGGAGTTATTTTCCAAAGGAAGTAGGACATAAAAGGAGAGTAAGGCCATGAAAATTTATGAGGAGTTGAAAGGAATTAGAATATTCCTATAAAGGTTAATACACATTAAGAAAAGTGTCTAGATATGATTATTCAAGAGAAATGTGTAAAGAAGGGATATTAGCCTATACAAGCCTTAGAGAAGCATTATGCCAAAGGGTGTTGAATGAGAGTCTGATCTTGTTTGAGTGATTAAAGGGGGTTGTACCAGATATGTTAAGAACATTTAAGGATATATTTGATAAGGGATTTAGTCTTTGACACCCAAAACAATATTTGGTCTTCTAAACCAAGAGGTGCCTAGTGGAAGACCAATGAAGGAATTGACCATTCAAAGGAAACCAGTTTGAAAAAATAAGGGAAGAGTGAATGTGGTTGGTTTTGATAGAAGCCCAAGGTCACCACAAAGTGTTTGTACATATTCTTAGGTATAGGTACAAATGAATGATGCTATTTATTCCATTGAACAAGAGAAGAGATTAACATGAAGATGGAGTCTTTAGATCAAATAATCAAGTAGATAATGATTTTTATGCGAGAATTCTTCCCATGCCTCTGCATCAACTAACTTTTACCAAAAAAATACAAATTAATTTTTATATGGGCGACTAAAATTTACCCTGGTTCCCATGCTCTATCATACTTTGTTGTCTCTACATTAGTTTGAATACACTCTTATAGAGCTAGAATACCATCACCAACCAGATCCTCTATGATTGTTTCCATATCCATCCCTTAGATAGTATTTTAATGCTTTGGTTTCATAGAGAAACATCAAGTAATAAAGTTGTTTGAATGCTAATCAAGTGTTGTTTAGATTTTAACAATGTAATACAATATTTTGACAATATATCTCATTTAATAATTGAAATAAATACAACAAGTACCAAGTAAATAATGGATAAAGAGGGCATAAATTATTTTTTATTTTATTTTCTATTGTGGTAGTGATTAGGAGATATCATAGGGCTGTATTAGAGATTTGAACTTTATAAATTCTATATATTGACTTTATCCTTCGTTACCTGCATTGTTATAGTATGTGATCACATCAAGTCCTAAGATGCATGATGCAAATACAAACTTAACAATAAATCAATCACACACACAAGATCACTCAAAATCAAATAAAAAGATAATGGTCCAAGGAGAACTCAAACAAGGGGCATCTTCAAATGCCACACAATCAAAGGGATGTGACTTAGTTAAATATCCATAAATCAATAAATGACATATTTAAATGTCAACATACAAAACATTATGACATATTCAATTATCACAATAGGAAAACATGGGCATAGGGACCAAAATCAATGGAGCATATTCAAATGCTTGAACAAACAATATAATGCAAGACAAGAAACTCAAAGAAGTGCATAAATAGAAATCATGAAACATAAGTAACAAACATAAACATGTTATACTATCTTATAGATATATGTGTTAGCAATAAACATTGAGATAACATATTAGGTACATTGTGAAATATATAAGCATGGATAAAGGCATGTATAAGTATATAAGCTCAAACATGATAATAGAAAATGATCATATAAGGATATAACCTAGATGTATCATTATCAAAGAATTGGATTCCCCCAATGTCAAAATGAGATGAGTGGAGGGAAGGTACAACATCCAAATGTGTATAGATCATGTGCCTAGGTATCCCTGTATCACACTCAAAAGATGCATGAGACGTATGTGCATATAGAAATAAATGATATGTTATCTACCAACATGGGACTAACAACATAGATTCCAATGAGCCAATAGAACATGTAAATTCTAAAAATATTTTTTAGATTTTTTATTTTTTTGGTACTTTTGGAATATTTGATACATTCAACCTTAAGTTAGATCATTTACAATGTTTGGCTCACAGTTGGATAGGTGAAAATGATGCATGGCCTGTTCCTCCTCATGATTTAATTATGAAGTATAAGGGTGATTACCATCATGTGGACTATGTATCAATTTGTCCTCATGAGAAAAAGAGATACCTTGCTTATTTTGGTTATTTTTTTCCCCCATCTGGTATAACCAAAGGGCTCCTATGGTGACTGCATATTGAGATTTTTTGTGGCATAACCAAACCCTTGATTGAAAAATTTTAGGACCACAAAAAATTTGTATCATTATAATTTTGAAGGAGTATTTTCAACTTCATTTATGTTAAAATATTGTTAGATCAAATCCAAGTTGTTACAAACATCTTACATTTCAAGTGGTTTTTTTTGTGTAGGATCAATATGGTTATGCCAAAATTAAACACCACTCATAAATAATGTAATTGTTATATTTTTTGGTGCATATGCATTATGATTTGTTTAATTTAAGGTATTTTTTATAGATGTGCATTATATGTCATTTTCACTTATGGTTCCCTTTTAGAATGTTTTTGCAAAGGATTTTTAAATATCTTCTGATTCTAGTGATCATTAAGTTGTGAACTTCATTCCTTTTGAGGATCATCAAATGTAATATTTTGGTCATCAATAAATTCATGAATCTTGTACTTCAAGGTAGAACATCAGTTCATAGAAAGCCCTAGGCCTTGGTGATAGTCATAATAAAGATTGACATTATATCTTTTAGAAGGAGGTTGACTCATATCAACCTCTATAGCATGAGGGAGAGATATGAGGTGACACTCTAGAATATTCATAATTAATGAAGATGAATTCAATTAGGTTTTTTTAATAATGTATCAATTAATGTGGTGGGTTCCATTGCAACCTTGACATTTATATGTGAATGAATAGGTGTGTGATCAGATATAGGAAATCTACCTCCATTGTTATGAGTATGGTAAATCCTTATTTTCAGTAGAGACATTATGCTTAGTCCATTTGGTAGAGTTTAACACAAATGCCACATATGGTGTTTCTACATTATTTAGCTAGATTTTCTTATGTAATGTTCTCACACAAATACCTTTGTATGATGGTGACTTGTGTAACAAGTCTAAGAGTGAAATTTTATTCATAGTATCATTATGTGTCTTTGAGATTTGTTTCAGATGCTCATGTTGGTTTTCTTTGTTGGGAAGAGGAATTTCTATAATCAAAGGCAAGTCTTGATGAATGATATTATTTAAGGACACATCTTTACAACTAAAGGTAATAATGTATTTGCATTGTGTGTTAGATTTTGCATAATATCTACAAAAGTAGCCAATATTATATCACTTAGTATGTGGGTATCATACAATGCTTCATAAAGGATATCCTTGTAGATATTAGAGTACTTTATAAGTTCAAAAATTGAAATTTTAGCATACGTGTTGCCTGATATATCAATAAGACCACTTCCCATGAGTTTATCTTTAGAAGGCACTCACTTTATTGTATTAAAAAAAGTTTTTGAAATATGTACTAAAGGTTGTTATTTTTTTAAAACACTCTCCTTGTATTGATGGATATGCATATTTTTTTGAATAATAGATGTGATTAAGAAATAACAAACCATAATTATAATCATAAATTGGAGCCCAAAATGGGCTATATATGCATCCATATTTTGAATAATTATAGTAAAATTAAATCTGATTTTATCTTGTTAAATCTTGTAAAATCAAAAATTAGAAATCAACACAAAGAAATAATAAACCTTAGATCAATATCTAGGGTTTTGGGGACCAAAGGTCAAGCTCACCAAATGTTTAACCCTAAGTTGAGATGGGTCATTATAGTATATGATTAATAATATAGAAATGAATAATCACAAGGGTGATAAACATATCTATGGCAAGCCAATTAATTAAAAAAATTAGATAAACAATATTATGAATTTACAATACTGAGATATGTTAAAAATGGAAAGTATAGTGATTGATTTGAAATAAATTAGAAACAATATTACTTAGTTGGTTTACTATGTGAATGTAAATATATGAATAATGGAAATAGATTGGATCATGATCCTAGAATAGTCATCAGATTCTATAATTTTTCATGTTTGTGTCAAATTTGGATAGTTACATTGATGTTACTATATAGCTTGGATGCAAGTGCCTAATATGCAATGCAAATGGTATCTATGTGCAACCACCTAAAAACTTCTAGGTTTTCTTTTTCCTTTACTCTAGTGTGTTCATATCTTATACATAGGGTGTCACTCTTTGTCAAATGATCAAACCCTAACTTTTCCACACTTGGAGTGATTGTGGGAAAAATAGGTTAGTGTTCACACTATGTCAAGATGATCTAGGGACCCCTCTCTCAATTGGCACTACTTACATAGCCAATACTCTGAAGAAGGCCTCAAACTTATGTACTTATCCCCTATGTGTTGGTTGGTATTTGTATCGAGATGCAATGTGTGATAAACAACTACATAGAGTGACATAGCTTGTAACTTGGCAAGTATGACTAATGGAGTTATCATTAATTACTTAAAACATGTATATGGGTTTCTCCTATGATTGATATTGAAATAAGAGAGAATAGGGAAGCTTTGCTCACTT
>JARHVA010002737.1:1615000-1687500 GCA_037957365.1 Torreya grandis | reverse complement strand
TTTAATAAAACCATGTAGAAAATTATAAAAAGAGAATAATAAAATTGTGACATTGTTCCATCTATATCAATTCATAATGAAGTATTAAAGCCCTTTCCTTTTAGTAAATTTGAAACAAACCACATATAAAATTATAAAAGGAGAATAAAATTGTGATATTGTTACTTCACATAAAACTATGCAACAATTGCTTCACCTAAAATTGTTTTACACTTGCTTTAAAGGCTCAATGCAAACATGCAGTTGAAAAAATGCACTTGATAAGATGAAAGATTAGTTTTCAACTGGAAAACAAAGTGAACAAACAACTACAATTTATTAAAAATATTATTTCCATTTATTATTATTATTATTATTATTATTATTATTATTATTATTATTATTATTATTATAATAATAATAATAATATCAAGGTTGGTAGTACTCCTGCTTAGATTTCTTTTGATCGGAGCTACAAACTGGATCTGGGGCATAATTAGGGGGTAATCCTTGAGAATCATTAAACCAACACAAAAAACCACTGTTGACCACTAAAACCACTAAATCAACTCAAATAGCCACATCTAGCCTATAAATGCCTTATAAGATTCAAACCTAGGTGGGGTTGGGCATAACCAACTCACTTAGCCAACCCTTTTACATCTCATTATTATTATTATTATTATTATTATTATTATTATTATTATTATTATTATTATTATTATTATTATTATTATTATTATTAAATTACTATTATAATTTTTTAATATGTATAATCCATAGGGAAAACAAAAAGACACATGTAAGCATTTCATTGATTGATCACGATGTGAGGGGAAACAAAAGTTTAAAAACATTTGTATATCATGTAGGGACTACCCAAGTCAAAAATCACACTTAAGAACTCATAAAAGAGAAGCACATATCCAGCTCTATGGAATTGAGGTGGGATTACTTCATAAACTTACATGATTAGTTAGGACTTGAGGTGTGATTCACTATGATGAGGAAGCTCTCATGTAAATTGGCAATACATTAGGGAATATTAAAACATATTATTTTTGATAATTTATGGGTTAACATAAAAATATCCATATAAGTGGTAAATATACAAGGTTTTTAACTATTAACCGTTTTAACATATTAAGCTATTCTAATGAAGAACACCTCCAGATCGGTTCTTCAACCACTTTGTTGGTCCATTAACAATGGAAACATTTTTTTATACCTATTTGGTATGCATCTTGAACTTTATATATTAACAATTAACATATCTAAGAAATAAAACAAACTAATAGTTAAAACTCTATCATTATGGAGGTTAGTATCCAATTTACCATGTGGATTAGTAGTAATCTTAGCACCTAATAGATTGAAGGTCAAAACCTACTCAATAATTAAAGGTTAAGGTGATGAGTAGGTTGAGTGCATACCATTAATAAATATTTTATACTTTATCTACTTAATTATTAAAGGTTAATGGGATGCCCATAGGTTGAGTGTATACTATTAATAAGTATTTCTAGTAGTAAGAAGGTCTTATAACTAAAGTGTACAACCACGAAAAGTAATTGTAAAGCATACAAGATTAAGGTGATATATAATTTAGATTTACTTTCTACACTCACATATAGCATATTTAAAAAAAATTCACACATAATACCACATAAGTAAGAGAACAACGTCAGTTTGAAACCCTATTCTTAGTATTAGCTATGCAGGTAATGTTCACTAATAGATAGGTTTCTGAGCGAAGCTCAAATTCACTCGAGCCCAATAAACCTTTTTTTTAAGGTGGCATGCTCTAATTGGAGGACCTAGGGTTTTGAGTTATTGATATCCAAAACTTATGCATGTGATCTGAATAAAGAATATACAAGGTGACAGTGAACCCAATTAAGCATAGGTGGAATTTCCAAAAAAACTAGTACTTCATTATGGACAGAAGCATCAAAACTAGGATGAAAGCATAACACAAAGTTTTACCTATAAATCTAATTTTTTTCACTCTTATGGACTGCAAAAACATCAAAGGTATCATGGGATGAAAATGTGAATGCTAGTGTCCAAATTCTTATGATAGTGTCTAGGAGACTAGAGAGATAATTTTTAGAATCTGATGAGTCCGTATGGAGAATCATCATGTCTTCTTCCACACCTATATCAATCAGATCTTAATACTCATTAGTGAATAAGATAAGTATTATCTCTTCTTCATGTTTAAGTATTCAAATTACTATTTAACATTATACTTTCTATATTTATCATAATTTAATTATTCATCACTATATCATAAAATTGAGAATCTAAATTAATTAATTGACATGCTTTTATAATAGCTTGCTCCATGTTGATTAGGTTATTCCCCCTAGCTCTTTACAAAAGGGGTTAAACACTTGTATTAATCTTTATCATCCATAAACATTGTGGAGAGGTTAAGTGCACAAAGTTATGGGACAAAAAGTGGCATACTTGTGGACATGATTTTCTTGAAATTTTAAAAATCTGAACTTGTGTAGATGAATATCTACACTCCAAATTTGAAGATAGTGTAAGAACATGAAATATAGCATTTCGAGTCTAGTTTCCAAAACACCATTTAAAAAAAAAAATAGTTAAGTATAACTAGTTTAAACATCTAAAATTTGAATAGAAACTCCTATTTTTTTAAGAAAATAGAGAACATAGATGGCCATGTGGTGCACCATTTTTTGAGCAACATTTAATATTTTTTGAAACACTTTGGTGAAAATTTAGATAAGATATTCTAGTTTGTGACCTGTATTGTTTTATATTTTTTCAATGAATAATTTTTTTTTATGAATTTTTCAAGTAAATAGATCCTAAAAACTAAATAAAAAATGGATAGTCATTCGTGCGGCACACTTTACTACCTAAAAAAAATAAAAAAATCAATTTTATTTTAATGTGTGTATAATTAGTCCTAGTTTGTGACCATATAAAAAAAATTTCACTTGGATCGATGAAATATAAATTAAATTAACATTTATAAACATGTATGTTTGCATCATGTAGTGGCTTAAAAAAGGTATAGTAAAAAATCAACATAGTTTAAAACCTTAAATTAATCTAAAAATTATAAAAATCATATTTTGGAAAAGAGGAGAGTGTGATCATCATGATGGTATTAAGTTTTTGAATTTTCACATTGAAATTCATAGTGTATTTGGTGATCAAATTTTAATTTTGTTGTTTTTTATCATAACTCTCGAACTCGGATATAGATTGGCATGTCGAAGCCTTTGGCTTGAGAATCCAAGCCATTCCCAAGCCAAAAGGAATGGTGTTTAAATTAAAATTTAAATATCATGATTATGTTAATGTATAACATGATCACATTAATAAATAACATGATCACATTATTATAAATTAATAACACGATCACATTACTATTATTTTGCATCGTAAAGTAGTGAACATGTAGAAGGAGTGAACCTTTGTTAATGAATAATGTGATCATGTTATTGATAACATGATCATGTTATTATTATAAATTAATAACATGATCACATTACTATTATTTTGCATAGTAAAGTAGTGAACATGTAGAAGGAGTGAACCTTTGTTAATGAATAATGTGATCATGTTATCAATAACATGATCATGTTATCAATAACATGATCATGTTATCAATAATGTGATCACATTTTTAATAACACTATCACATTATCAATAACATGATCACATTATCAATAACATAATCACATTGTTAATAACATGATTACATTGTCAATAATGTGATCATGTCCCTATTAGTTTTCACATAAAAGCATGTGGGCATGCACATGAAGGAAATTTTGGCCAAAATCTTATATTTACTACTCTAAATTTTAATTATAAGGAAACATTTATTTATTTATACTTTAAATTTATTTTAGTAAATATAAAAAATTAGGGTCACACTATATTTGATAGAGTTGCTAACATAGTTACATGCCTTATGATGTGGAAAATATTTTTTCAAAATCTAATCTGGCATTACTTAGGTATTTTCAAGGTATAGGTATTAAACTTAGGGATTTTCATACATAATTTTTGCAATTGATATTCATTTTTGGTAAAAATATAGTCAATTTTTAGGTTTTTGTGCTTTTTAGATCGATTCTTAGCATTTATAGGAGTCTTAGGTTTGTCAAAATTGAAGTTTGAAAACTACTCACTTTGAGCTTGATCCAAAGTGGTGTGATTGGGGATGTTGAGGTCATATTGATGCCCTGCACATATCAAACAATCACTTTGTGTTAATTTCACTTATTCATCGTCCCTCTCTCATGCTTGATCACTTCCTACTCATCCTTCATTACCCCTAATTACTCTGTCATAATTCCTCATTTTCCTTAATCACTCCCTCATTGACCCTCACTATCTCTATTCATCTCTAATCACTCCCTTATCATCCATAATCACTCCTCTATTTACCTTCACTATCCCTCATCATCCCTGTGGTGTGATTGGGGATGTTGAGGTCATATTGATGACCTGCACATATCAAACAACCACTTTGTGTTAATTTTAATTATTCATCATCCCTCTCTCATGCTTGATCACTTCCTACTCATCCTTCATTACCCCTAATTATTCTCTCATAATTCCTCATTTTCCTTAATCACTCCCTCATTGACCCTCACTATCTCTATTCATCTCTAATCACTCCCTTATCATCCATAATCACTCCTCTATTTACCTTCACTACCCCTCATCATCCCTAATCACTCCCTCCCCATCCTTCATCATCCCTAATACTCTTTCCTCATCCCTCATCATCCCTAATCACTTCCTCATCCATATTCACTCCCTCATCATCCCTAATCACTCCTTCATTGACCTTTATTATCTCTCATCATCTCTAATCACTTAGGCTTATCATCCCTAATCACTCCTTAATTTACTATCAAAATCCTTCATCATTTTTAATCACTCCCTCCTTATTCCTCATAATCTCTAATCAATATTTCCCCAACCCTCATCATCACTAATCACTCCCTCATAAAACCTCACCATCCCTAATCTCTCCCTCATCATTTGATATAAGTATATACTCTAAAGATATCTTTGATTCTAATCATATTTTGTTTAATCCATTATAATATAAATTAACTCTTTTATAGGACTTATGTTGTCAATACCCATTTATGATTGTCAATTTTAATACTAAATGAATTGGATGATCTTCCAAATTTATAGTCAAGTAACATAAGTACTAACACAAAATAGAGTAGGAGCTTTAGTTTGTTGAATTAGCTTTATTGTGAAGCTGACTAGATGAAACTTTATTCGGTTCCACCTTTGCTAGCTTGGTTTAAAAGATAAAAATTAAACACAAATTTATTGTATAATTTTATAATTCTGAGAAGATTTGGATCAAATGAAAATTTATTTAGTGTTTCACATTCCTATATGACATGAATCTTGGTCAGGTTCACACATGCACTCCTTGTGTGTTTAATGTATCCCAAATATTTTAACTCTTGCATGAAAAATGAACATTTATTTATGTTATCATAAAAATATGTTTCTTCAAAATGTGAAACACTAGTTCGGCATGGTGTAGATGTTCATCCCATGTTTTCTAAAGATTAATATGTCATCAAAGTAGATTTTTAAAATGACATAGGTAAAAGTCCTGAGGATGTCATTCAACATCTTAATGAATGAATTCGCTACATGAGTTAACCTAAAAGGCATAACCAACTAGTCAATCAGTCCTTCCTTTTTTTTAAGACTATATTCCAAATGTCTAGAGGTTCCACATGAATATGATGATACCCAAAATTAATATCAATTTTGGAAAAGACTTTTACACCATGGATATGGTAAAAAAATGCCTTAATATTTAGATGAGGATAATAGTTCTTCACTTTAATTTGGTTAATATTTTTTTAATTGATTCACAACTTTGGCACAAGCACAATTGAGCTTCTATAAGGCAATGATTTGGGCATGATGTGTCCATTATCCATGATTTCATGGATCTACCACTTGATCCATTCATTCTCTAGAAATGATATGTTGTATAAAGAGGTTTGAGGTAGAGGTAGTTAAGGGTTCGAATCAATGGTATTGTTTAGTGTACAATATGTAAGAGCTTATTTAGGTGACTAAAATATATCCTTGTATTCATCTAGTTTATGGTTCAATTATTTTGTCTTTGTTATTGTTGGACAAACCACACTATAATATGGTGACATAAGGATGTCATTACAATTACTTCTTACCATTAAAAGTATACTTCTTACTAGAATTGACAAGATTCTTGCACTTCCTCACACTAATGATTGAAAGCTTATGAACTAACTATGATTTATGGTATTTCAGATCATGATAATCTATCATAACATTTCAAGGATTTACTTCATATGCTACATGTAAATGGTAAATATATGGTTGACCACATGTAAAACATCACACGCCTCTAATGGTGATATGTCATAAAGGATTACATCTTTAAATTTTTTGATTTTGTACACCAAGTGACACTACTAGGTGATCCATTTTTCAAGGCCTACACTACACCATACACTAGCGTATGGTTATGGATGATGTATAAATTTCAAGTTCAATTTTTGAAAATATTATTTAGGAGAAATTAAATTCTTTTGACTTACATTAGAAATAATGAAGTGTATTGGCTCACCATTGATCTACATTTGTTAAATAAATAATATTTTTAATTCATATAATTTCTTGTTTGGGGAAATGGAGATATTTTTAATACTGACCATATCATTTGGTTTATAATCTATTAGCTACATACCTTTTTATAGTGATAGATAACTTATACCCACTTCTCAAGATGTGCAAGTAAAGAGCTCATAGTGTGACACTCTTCATTGGATTGAATATTGAAGTTATGAATTAAGCACCACTTTCCAATCTTGGACTACTTGTTCTAATCATTTGAAAATTAGTTTCCACCCTCTAGTATGATGACTCAATCAATAGACATACAAATATAAGGCCTTTAATGTAATTATTTAGATCATAAAATGTCCTCATATGGAAAGCAATCGATTGGTTTCAGGAAATCACATTGCTTGGTGATCCTCATGTATTTACTACCCATTTTTGGTGCTATGGTGGTTTTACTTTCTTCTCTTTTTTTTGGCATATTTTCAATTGTGAATTACATCATTTATAATAGGCCCATACTTTTTCATATGTGTTAAATATTTATGTTTCAAATTTACATCCACATAATTTTGATCACTATATCATATATTTTATGTCAGCACTCAAATATATACTCATATCTCCTATCATTCTTAAACGCCAACAAAATACCACCATCATGGTATTAGATGGTGTGATTAAGGATGAGGATGGATGAGGAGTAATTGAGTATAGATGATGAGGGAGTCAATAGGGATGGTGAGGGATGGTGATGGTCAATGATGGAGTGATTATGGAGGATGAGTGAGTGATTAGGGATGATGAGAGATGGTGAGGATTAATGAGGGAGCGATGAGGGATGAGGAATGAGTGATTATAGATGATGAGGTATGATGAAGTGGTGATTAGGGATGATGAGGGATAGTGGGAGTCAATGAGGGAGTGATTAGGGATGATGAGGGAGTGATTATAAATGATGAGTAATGATGAGGGTTAACAAAGGAGTGATTAGGGATGATAAAGGATGAGGAAGAAGTGATTAGGGATGATCAAAGATGAGGAGGGAGTGATTAAGGATAATGAAATGATGATTAGGGATGGTAAGGGATGGTGAGAGTCAATGAGGGAGTGATTAGGGATGATGAGGGAGTGATTAAAGATGGTGAGGGATGGTGAGGGTCAATGAGGGAGTGATCAAGGATGATGAAGGATGAAGAGTGAGTGATTAGGGATGATGAGAGATAGTCAAGATCAATGAGGGAGTAATCAGGGATGATGAGGGAGTGATTAGAGATGGGTAGGGATAGTGAAGTTCAATGAGGGAAAGGTTAAGAATAATGAATAATGATGAGAGAGTGATTTGGGGTGATGAGGCATGAGTAAGAAGTGATCAGGGATGAGGGAGGGATGATACACAAGTGAAATTAACACAAAGTGGTCATTTGATGTGTGTAGATCATCAATGTGACTTGTACTACCCTAATCACACCACTTTGCATCAATTTCAAAGTGAGTGGTTTGTAAACTTCAATTTTGACAAACCTAAGACTCTTAGAAATGCCAGGAATCAATCTAGAAGGCATAAAAAATATAAAAAATGACTACATGTTTACCATAAATGGACATTAATTACAAAAATTATGTCCTAAAATCCCTAGGTTTAATACTTAGACACTTAAAATTCATAATTACCGATCAAATTAGATTTAAAAAAATTATTTTCCACATCGTATGGCATACAACTATGAGACCAACTCTATCAAATACAGAGTGACCCTAATTTTTTATATGTACTAAAATAAATTTAAAGTATAAGGAAATAAATGTAATACTATAAATATAAACTTATATTTACTAAAATAAATGCAAAATAACAAGAACGTGATCGCGTTATTGATAACATGATCACATTATTGATGATGCAATCACATTATTTATTAACCAAGGTTCACTCCATCTACATGTTCACTACTTTAATGTGAAAAAAAACAATAATGTGATCTTGTTATTATTTTTACAATAACAAGATCATGTTATATTTTAACACAATCATGTTATACATTAACGTGATCACATTATGGCTCAGTAATTTCCAATCCATAATTTAAATAATGTGATCAAGTTATGTTAATAATGTGATCGCATTACATAAAATGTCCATGGAATTATCCCCCAATTTCATGCACTTACCCGAAAACAAGATCTTGATGATGGAATGTAGCCTCGAATCAATGCTTATCATTAATCTCATAATTTTTAATCTTGATTATTCATTTATATGTCAAAGACCTTAAGCAACAAAAGGAAAGGATCTATGAATCTGTTCTAACTGTTGATTTCACAATGATCAATCTTTATCATCCATTAGAGGATCATACATCCTTAGGCATCAATTGGAAATGAGTTGTAAATCAATGATGATCATTGATCTTATGTGATACAATCCCAACCATTCATTAGTAGGACTTAAACCACTAAATAATTTTTATTTTAGTGATAGTTGTAGAGATTTCCTATCTACATCACTACAATAGTTAGTTTAGCTTAACAAACTATAACAATGCACAATAAAATCTTAAAAACCCATCATTTCAATAAATTGTAAACAAGCCATATAAAAAATCATAAAAGGAGAATAATAAAATTATGATATTATTTTAGCGATAACAATGCACAATCAAGTATTAAAAACCCATCCTTTTAGTAAATTTGAAACAAACCACACAAAAATTCTTAAAAGGAGAAAAAAATTGTGATATTGTTACTTCACATAAAACTGTGCAACAATTGCTTCACCTAAAATTGTGTTACACTTGTTTTATAAGTTCAATGCAAACATGCACTTGAGAAAATGTACCCAATAAAATGAAAGATCAGTTTTCAATTGAGAAATAAAGTGAACAAACAACTACAATTTATTAAAATATATTGTCATCCATTTATTATTATTTTATCATCATCATCATCATCATCATCATCATCATCATCATCATCATCATCATCATCATCATCATCATCATCATCATCATCATCATCATCTTCTTTCTAATATGCTTAATTCATAGGAAAAACAAAAAGACACATGTAAGCATTACATTGATCGGTTAGAATATAAGGGGAAATTAAAATTTAAAAAATCATACTTCACAAAAACATACTAAATCAAAAATCATACTTAAAGAATTCATAAAAGAGGAGCATAAATGAGCTATGTAGAATTGAAGTGAGATTAGTTCACAAATTTATTTGATCAATTAAGAGTTGAAGTGTGATTTACTGTTTCAACATTTTAAATTCCTCTAATGAAAAACACCTTCAAGTCAATTCTTCAACCACTTCATTAATCCATTAACAAAGAAAATATATTTTTAACCTATTTAATACACATCTTAACCTTTATATATTAACAATTAATATATAAAAAAACAAAATAAATTAATATTAACACTTTATCATTACACATTACCATATAATTTAACGATCATCTTGACACCTAATAGATTGAAGGCCAAGTCTCTCTCTCTACTCAATTATTAAAGGTTAATGTGATGAGTAAGTTGAGTGCATACCATTAATAAGTATTTTATACTTCCTCTATTATTAAAAGTTAAGGTGATGGGTAGGTTGAATGCATACCATTAATAAGTATTGCTTACTTTCTCTAATGTTAACACTTATTTCCTGTGAGGTATTAAACGAGACACTGAAAACAGTGAGATAGATGGTATTAAATCAAGTTCAATTTAATTTAAGAGAGAAATCCTTGATACACCCAATATGAGAGTTATCCTAATGAGAAAAAGGGGAAACAATATAATTTACAGGAAAAAATAGGTAATTATTACATAAGATTGCCGTGGAGATTTGCTCCAACCACAAGTCGCCGCAGCCACATTAACAAAGTGGCTCAATAAAATATTGTATATTTATCTTTGTTTGGTTGCCACTGCCCCAGTAAAGTATGATGGATCGTGCTTCTCAATTTGTATTTTGACAGCAAAACTATGCATCCACTGAAGCGAACTATTCAGCCGACCACCATGCAACTCCACTCACAATTTTCTGCCACCCCTTTTCATACACCAATCTGTAATTTAGGAAACTAACCGACCCATTTCATGGCCTATAAATCCCAACCCTTGAAAGACAATAGACTGCAAGAGCAAGTCTAATTGGAGTTTCACAAAGAGAATTGGCTTATCAGTACCAGTGTAATCATAATGGCATTGTCTGCTGCAAGTGCAAAGTCCATGTCCGTGTTGTTGATTTTGTTGTGTGTGATGGTGGTTGTTTATGGAGATGGAGAATGTGGGAATACCCCTGTGGAAAAAGCAGCCATAGCAATGGCACCCTGTGCTGAGGCAGGACAAGACAAGGCTGCCCCAGTTTCGTCAAGGTGTTGTGACTCTATCAAGAAGCTCAGCTCTAGCAAGGAATGCCTCTGTGCTGTCATGCTCTCTAAAACTGCCCAACAAGCTGGAGTAAAGCCTGAAATAGCCATTACCATCCCAAAGCGCTGCAACTTTGCAAACAGACCTGTTGGCTACAAGTGTGGAGGTATGTTTTTTCATTTACAATGTCTTTGTGTGTATTCTCTGGAACGGGATGATGATGGGTGCTCTTTGTTTTTTCTTTGCAGCTTACACACTGCCTTGAACAAGAATGTTTTCAGCAAAAGATATGGAGATAGAATGATCACAGACCCCCTGTTAATAGCTACATAAAGGGTCCTATATAGTGTAATGTCTCTACTTTATATTACTAATAAATAAATAAAAAGTTTCTGTACACCTTGGCTTGCATAGCATGTAGTTTGAAATTATCCATCACATTACTCCTGACAATATGAACTTATAAACTTTGCCTTTCTTGCTTGCAATCTCCATGAAATTAGATACGGATACATGAGAATTAATTTGTGAATTATATGTGTGTGTGGGGATTATGATTATATGTGAAAAAATGTATTTCAGGATATGTGGGCACCGTGTCTTATTGAAGCGTCTAATTTATAGTATATTTTAAAAATAAAGTTATATTGTTGGATATAAAAGAGCTTACGTTTTTATATTAAAAAAAAGTGGTTTTAATTGAAGAGTCTGATTTATAATACATTTTAAAAGTAGAGTTATATTGTTGTATATAAAAGAATTTACAGACCATTCATTAAAAAATGTGGGTTTAAGATTAGAAATTAAAAAAAATGCAAATAGTTTATATTGCAATAGATTAGCTTAAAATTATAAAGTAAGAAATTAAGTAGTTATAGTAAAGAGTTTATTTAAAGGTGGAGGAATTTAATCATTTGGTTTGTCATAATTAATATATGAAAAAAATTATTTTTAAGTAAAGGATAATGTTTGTATTATTATTATTATTTTTTTTTAAATTAATAAATATTTGAGTGTTATTTGAAGTAGTTTTTGGGGAGGTAGGGGAGGCGGCAAGGAGACTTGGTGTGATATTATCATAGTTAAGAAGGGGAACTTGTAAGGGTGAGAAAGAGTTCAATGGTTGTGTTGCAGTGGAGGCGTTGGGTATTTTCAAGAATGAAACTAACCATATTAGTTATAAGAGTGGTGATGAGAAGAACTTGTTTTATGGCCTTTCCATTAAATTCTATCCCTTAAAAGTGGAAGAAGAAACACATAAACAATAATGCAAGACACATTACTCCATTAATCGAACAAAAATTGTAGATAAAACACTTCTAAATTTATTTTACTAATTTATACTTAAATTTAAACAAACATATTTAAAAAAACCATAACCATATTAAAATTATACATAATAAAATGAATATCACCTTAAAAATAATAAATTGCTTTAGCATAAGATATATTTTAATACCTAATCATAAATATTTAGGCAAAGGAATCACAATTCCATTAAAAAAATAAAATAAAATAACCAAATAGTATCTTCTTATTTAAGTTTGGTCAGATCGAACCATCTAATTAAAGTAATTAAGAGTATATGTTGTCTCGCTTAAATCATAAAGAGGAAGTTTCTCATAAAAAGATAATGTTTATAACATATTGAACTGGAAATATGGTGTTTATTAGCCTACCTTAAAAAAAAAATCTGTTAACCTATCAATTAACTCAATGCCATGTCATTGAATGGTAGCAAAGAAAACTTACATTATATAGTGTTAATTGAATAATATTTTAAAATTAATTGTTTTTTTAATATAAATAAATTTTAATTCTAATAAATAAAAAGTAAACTTTATATAAAATAATGATAATGACTAAAGTGTATGGTATGTATATTCATTTGTTAAAAATTAGATGTGTTATTTTTATGATTATAAATTAATTCAAAATATAGCATAACTTCACAATTTAGATAGCATCTATTTGTTTTTAGTTTTTCATAATTTTAATATTTCCAATGAATAAATTATGTTTGAGTTTTGGAAGACTTTTGGTGATCATGTCAGAATTTTAATATTTCCAATGAATAAATTATGTTTGAGTTTTGGAATATTTTTGATGATCATGTTAGAATATATGTTTTTGATGCTATAAAACTTTAGTGTCATTTATTTTTCAATTTTATTGCAAACAAAATAGTGCCAAATTTATATGTTTATGTTTTGCATGGAATTTGGGATTTCTCATCAAATCTATGAAACTCTGAATATCATAATATATGATATTAGGTTGGTGTTTCTTGTATTAATATATTTTAGAAAATTTCTCAGTTAAATTACTCCCTTTGTTGTTTGTGTTGCTTCCATATATTTAGCCTTTGTGTTGGAGACAACAACCATTGGCTACCTCTTGATTCTCTAATGGGGTGCTTGTATATTTTCATAAATATATGACGTTTATTATGTCATAATTTTATGTTTTTTCAATCGTTAATGTAAAATTATGTTAATAAATTTCATTAACACAATTGCTTTAGGCAATAACCACATTAAATTTGAAAAGACAAAATTATTCCAATTTGATGATTTTTCCTTCATCAACACATGTTTTAATGTTTGCATCAACAATATATAATTACATTTTACTCTAATATTGTTTCATCTTATTTTCATAATGCAAATTTTAATTCAATAAGTAAAAAAGATGATTTGATCAACACATTTACCGTATCGATGCCCAAAAATAGGTTGACATGACACTAAATGTAATACATTTTTAGGTAAAAACTCCTTCCAAAAATTCAAATTCAAATTAATGACATAAATCTTGACCCAATTAGATCAAGATTTGCATAAGCCAATATCAAAGGTTAAAAATATAAACTCCCATCATTTGATTGGTACAATCATATGTCCACATGTTAATATAAAAGTGAGCTGAAGTGTTTGTAGATACAAATCAAATAGTTTGAACATATTTTAAATAAAAATATAGTGATTTAAATATTGATTAGGAATCAAAGATTTAAGAATTTCACATCCCATAATATGAGAAAGAAAGCTTTTACTTTGTATGAATTTTGGTAGATGCTAAGAGTATGTTAGAAAAAGTAGAACGCTTAGTTTACCATTACATTTGGTGAACTCACACCATTTGGTTGCAGGTTGAAGACATTGTATAGAAAGGGGTTATTTATTTTATGTTATTATTCTTCAAACTATTTGAACTACTAAAAAAATATGTTATTTTGTTCATGTGTGATGCAACATAAGGGAATATTAGAGGACAAAGATGGATAATGTGTTTGGATTCTTTGCATTGTGGATTTGTGTAGATTTCTTGAAAGATTACAAATAGCATAGTTTTTAGATCTTATCATATTCAAAAATAAGCTCGCTTGATAGTGTCACATAAGACAAATGAAATTAACTTTAAAATTGTCTCCACTAATCATAAATTTTGTTTTACCAACAAATTTTAAAGAAAATCAAGACACCCCGTGGATTTGTAGTTTGCAATAAGCTCTAAGAGATTGATAATTTTCTTATATGCTTCAACTCACTTTAAGATGGCTTCATATACTTTTTAATTATGAAATAACAACTCATCAACCATGATGAATATAACATTTTGTTGTAACTCAAGTCATAACTATCCTAAATATCACTTTCATTGCATTAATAATATCTTGAAAACTATATATTCCTTCCTTACTATTGTTGTTGCTACTGACCATCATAATATCAATAATTTATTTTCATAAAATGAGTTCTAGACAACCTAGATCCAAGCCTCTACAAAACTTTTTTTTTGGGGGTGGGGAATTTTCAGTTCTAACGTAAATTGCATCATCCTTCCAATTTTTTAATTCTAACATTTTTTTCCATAACAAAAAATAAAAATAAAAAAATTTAGATTTTAAAAAAGTCAACAACTATGATGCTAAAGAACCTTGATGCACCACCTGACCCAAATTTTGGTGATGCATGTTACGTCAATAAAATCTTCACTTGATCTCCATTGATTAACAGACATAAAAATTCCAATTATATTAATTTCACTAATGCAAGTTAAATTAGATAAAAATTTGTGTTAGGAAAAGAGAGAAAAATTAAGCAACACATGACCCATTTAGATGTAAATCCTAATGTAAAACCATAAAAATATACTGGTGAATTGAACCATTTCTAATCTTTAAAAAAATAACTAGTTATTGATCTTCATCTATCAACATTACCTGCCTAATCAACATTGCAATGCTCAATCACTTATATAATATTTAGAACAAGCTTAGTTCCTTATAAATAAATTTCATGAAAAGATGTCCTTTTCAAATACCTAAATATTCTCTTGACATGAATCTAATGTTATACTTTAGGATTTGATGAGTAGTAACTCGTATCTCCCACTACATATGCAATGTTAGGTCTTATGCAAACCATTACACACATAATTCTCCTCATTACACTTTGATATGGCACACTCATCAACTTTATTTATTCTTCAGTAGATTGTGGAGACATATTAGTGTTTAGTTTTACACTAGTCTCAATAATTGTGCTTAATGGTTTACTCTTATCCATAGAAAACTTTTTCAGAATGTTCTCAATATAGCTATGTTGACTAAAATGAGTCAAATTAGTAATTTTTTTAGCTGAACTTGAATACCTAAATAATTGAATACCTAAATAAAAAATGGGAGGGTTTTAAAAATCACTTTCTCATACAAAATAATACATCAAACTTCTAACAACTAAGTATTAAACATACATTAACAACTAAGTATTAAACATACATGTTATGGACTTTAATCATAAATTGTATAATCTTTAATTTAATTTAATTTATTCATTAATTTTAATATTTAATTATATAATAAAAATAATTAAACTAAAAATATTTTTGAATTGACACTCATATAATGTAAGTATATATATACACACACACAAGTTCAAAATATATTGTAACCTCACAATTTAACCAACATCTTTTAGGTTTTAACTTTTCACAATTTCAATTTTATTAATGTCTTATTTATGTTTGAGATTTGGGAGATGTTTGGTGATTATGTAATTATATATGATTTTGATGCCACAAAACTTCAGTGCCACTTTTCTATCTTTAGTTTTTACACAAACAAAGTGGTGTTAGATTTATATATATTTTATTTTTGCATGGAACTTGGGATTTTTTATCAGAGTTATATGAAACTCTGAGGATCATAGTATATGATAGTAGGTGGTTGTTACTTGTATCTTAAATATTTGAGCAACTTCCTTAGCTAAACTAATTCCTTCATTATTTAATTGTTGCCATATATTTAGTCTCTATGTTAAACAATGAAACCATTGGTTGCCTCTTGCTTCCCCAACTAGCCACTAGTACATATTAATGAATGAACAATATTTTTTGTGTCAAAATTTTATTTATTTGTAATCACTTATGCAAAAATTATGCCAGTAAATATTCTTGATGTAAATTGCATGAAGCATGACCACACAAAATTTGGCAAGACAAAATTGTTCCCATTTGATTATTTTTCCTTTAGTGACACCCCTGTCAATGTTTGCATCAACAATGTGAAATTAAGTTTTCCTTTGATGTAAATTTGTGTCATCCAATTTTCCTAATGTAAATTTCACCACAATGTATAAAAAAGATTATTTGACCAATGCATTTACCATACAAATCTAAAAAAAAGAGGCTTGAAAAAAATGTGACACATTTTTTAACAACTACTCATTCCAAAAAATCAAAATCAAATTTATAACTTTAATCATAACCCAATCACATCAAGATTTTTATAACCCGCTATCAAAGGTTTGAAAAATGAACTCCCATCATCCAACTGGTGTGATCATATGTCCACATATTAATATAAATTGATATAAACTATTTGCAAATAAAAAATAAATTGTTTGATTATATTTTTATGTGGAAATTCAATGACTAAAATAATGATTAAGAATTAGAGATTTAAGGCTTTCACATTCCATAATATGATAAATAAGGATTTTACCACTTAGAAATTTTGGCACATGCTAAGAGTATGCTAGAAAAATTGAAATGCTCAATTTTTCATTGCATTTGGTAAACCCATGAAATTTGGTTCTAGGTTGAAGACATTGAATGGAAAAGAGTTATTTATTTTATGTTGTTATTTCTCAAACTCTTTAAACTAATGAAAAAAAATCACTATGTTGTGCATGTGTGATGGCACGGATGTGAATAACAGAGGACAAGGATGAATGATGTGTGTGATCCTTTGCATTGTGGATTTGTGTATATTACTTAAAAGAATACATATAATTTAGTTCACATATATTATCATATTAAAGAATAGGATTGCTCGATAGTGTCACATTTGACAAATGGAGTTAACTTGATAGTTGTCTCAAGTGATTGTAACATTGGTTTTAGCATCAAATATGAAGGATAATCAAGACATTCCTTAGATTTTAAGTTTTCATTGAGCTCTGAGAGATTCAAAATGTTAGCATATGTTTCACACTCACTTGAATATGGATTTATACACTCTTCAATTAAGAAATAATAATTATTTGGGCATGATGAAGTTAACATTCTATTGTAATCCAAGTCATAACTATCCTATATCACTTTCAATGCATTATCAATATATTCAAAACCATATTTTCCTTACATACTATTGTTGTTTTTACAGACTTCAATTATATAAATGAAATTATTCATCTAACGAGTTCTAAACAACCCAAATCCAAGCCTTTACAGAGAAAAAGGGGGAAAAATTCAACTTAAATGTTAAATTGTGCCATCCAACACTTTTTACATTCCAACAATTTTTATCTTAAAACACAAAAAATTAACAAATTCATATTTTATAAAATCTAAAAAATATGATGTAAAATTGGTGATGCACATTGCATCAATAAAATCTCTATTTGATTTCCATCAAGTCATTTGACGTAAAAAGTTGAGTTTTATTAATATGGCTGACACAAATTGCATCAAATAAAATTTTGTGTTAGGTAATGAAAAATATTTCTAGGTAAAAAATGGCTAGATCTAGACATAAATCCTAATGCAAATCCATGGAAATCTACTATTGGTCTAAGTCATTTACAATCTTAAAATAATAATTGGTCATTGATATTTGGCTATCGTCATCACCCACCCAATCAAAATCACAATACCCAATCCCTTGTATAAGCTTTACAAAAACTTTATTTATTTAAAAAAAAATCATGGAATGTTTTCCTTTTCAAATACCTAAATATTCTCTTGACATCAAGTTAATGTTGTGCCCCAAGATTCATGAGTACTTACTCACAACGCCCATTACATATGCAATGTTAGGTCTTATGTAGACCATTGTGTACTCAATGGTGCCCATTATAATTTGATATGGGATGTTTTTTATCTCATTTTATTATTAAGTAGTTTGTGGAGGCATTATATCTATTTTTTTTACACTATTCTCCATAGGTGTGCTTAATGGTTTTCTCATATCCATAGAAAAAACTAGATTGTTTTAAATATAGCTATGCTAACTAAAATGAGTCAAATGATAACTTATATTTCATTGCACTTGAATACCCAAGAATAGTGTATCTCTTCATGATCTTCAAATTAAAACTCAAAAACTACCAATGCCTTTGTATCATTTAACAACTTAAGTTCATGACTTTCAATGATTGCGTCATCCACATATAATGCAATTATGATCCTCAAGTAATTTTTTCTTTTCATATAAAATATTTGAATCAAAGTTACTTTTAATAAAACCAATAGAACAAATATTATTGTCTACTCATAAGTAATAAGCTCTTAGAGATTATTTTAATCTATACATGGTATTTCACAACATTCACACGAAGTCTTCTTTTTCTGAAGACACATATCCTTCTAGTTGGTCTATATAGATATCTTATTCAAGTTATCCATTGAGAAATGTAGTTTTGACATCTCTTTAATGGACTTATAAACCTTTAATTATACTAAAAATAAGAAAAACTTAAATAAATATGAGTTTAATGATAGGTGAAAATGTATCATGATAGTCAATACTTACTAGTTGTGAATAACTCTCGGATATAATTATAGCCTTGTATCAATCAATTATTTCATATACTTTGAGATTTTTCCCGAAAAAACATTTACACCCAATAATTTTTATCCATAAATGGTGTGGAAAAACTCTTAAATTTTTTTGGTCAACAAAAAATTCTATTTAGAATTCCATGCCTCCTTTCACTTAGTTACTTTGGGACTATTCATTACTCCAAATAAGATATCAAGTTAAACTACAAAGGATGATAAAGCAACCATTAATTGACTAGATTAACTTACATTAAGTGAACGTTTTTGAATCCTTGTTGACCTTCAATGACATAGTTATTAATCTAAAATTTCTTCTTTGCATGCACGATCAACTCCTTTTTCTCCTTCACCAAGATGTATGGATTATTATAAAACAATACCTTGATAAATATATTTTTACAAAGGCTACACTATGTCAAAATTTATATCAACTATAGAATACTCATTGTCTCCCACTTTATTCAATATGTCCATGCTTTCATGAAATATGACAAATATGTTGATGATGACCAAGAATTTAATAGGGTCATACACCTTATATCTTTTAACTCTAGACTCAATCCAATAAACATGCAATTCTAACTTTTCATATCTAGTTCTTCCTTTTCTCATCGTATATTTGCACGTGTTGCACACTCAAATACACAAAGATGGGTTATTATTTTTTTGACCCCTAACCAAATTTATGCTAAAGTTTTTGAAATAATTTCCTTGGTTGGAACTATATTACCAAGGTATTTTATAGTAGCAATCAAAAATTCAACATGCTTTAGCATGCTCTTTTCTTATTCAACTATTATTTCATTTTTGCATTTATCAACACCATTTTATTCTAGTTTGTATTAAGATGTCCATTATCTTTGGATTCCCACGTCCATATAGATATTTTCAAACTCTTTTGAGCTATACTCTCCACCTTTTTCTTTCATGAATTTATTTATGCATTTCTTTTTTTGTTTCTTTATAATACTCTTGAAGCATTTAAACTTATAAAAAATTTAAAATTTCGCATAGTGAAGAAAACATAAGTATACCTTGAGTAATCATTGATGAAGGTTGAAAAATACTTTTCTCCTCTGATTGACAAGGTTTACATCAGCTCACACATGTTATAATGTATGAGGTTAGAGCTAAAGGTTAGAGCTTTAAAAGAACACACTCAACACCAACAAGAGGTACTAGCTAGTTTAAGAGAGAATTTAGCAATTGCACAAAATCGAATGAAGTAACAAAAATATAATCATCATAGTGAAAGGCATTTTTTAGTGGTGATAGGGTCTTTATATGCCTAAAAACATATAATAAAATGTCCTTGAAGTAAGAAAAAAATGATAAAAAATCTTATACTTAGTATCATGGCCCTTATTAGATCCTACATAAAATTGGCAAAGTCGCATACAAGCTAGAGCTACCCTAGTCTATTGGCATACATCCAATATTTCTTGATTTCTGCCTAAAGAAGGTAATTTGATAGATAGTTTCTACCCAGTCTAACTTACCAAAACTACATGGGTAAGAAAAAATAATTCTAGAACCAGAGGAGATCCTTTAGACACACACTAAAAGGATGCACACATTAGAGATTTTAAGGATTATTTGATCAAGTGTAAGAATATTTCCAATGAGGATGCAACAAGGGAGGATGAAATATTCTATAAAAACATCCAAAGTTTTTTAACATTGTGGGAAACATTGTTTTGAAGGGCAAGGGTATATTATGGCCTTCAACGTTAATGTGTATAGGGATATGTGTGGCCAACATGTTGCCTAAATAACCTTTAATCTTATCTTATCACATTTATCTATGATACATTTTATTAGTAGGGTCATCCTATGAAGTAATCTTAGGCTAAGTAGAGTAAATATAAGAGGTAGTGTTAGTAATTGATCATCATATTATGAATTATATTATCATTTACATGTTTGTAGAGGTTTTCTCCTCAAAGTGGCTCAGTTATATCTATCAAGTATTATACTCTATTGTCAATTATTGTTATGGATTTGTTTACTTTGCTCTTATTATTGTGATATATTATTATTGATCTACTCATTTAAATTTACTATTTTGAAGTGAATTGATCTCTATAAGTAATTTCATTACATGTTATTAGTCTTTGTTTTCAAAAGGGATTGTTTTCATCCCCTCTACTCGTATCTTAATACATATAATATTGGAATTTTGATAAATGTTCCTTTTAGAATGAATTTAACATGTTTATTTTGTGTAATACCCCCTTTGTGTTGAGTCAATACATGTGGGAAATACAATCCCATTTATATACTTCTCAATGAGTGAGGGGTGATTTTTAGAGGAGTGTATACTTGTGAAGATTGGTTCCATTCATTTGTACCTAGTATTTTTATGAGTTTTGGACCATTTCCTATATATTAGGGGAGTTTCTTAAATTTTGTGAGGTTGGTTGGAGGTATGACCCTCACCATTTATCTCCTAATGGAGGATTTATCCCAAGGGATACTTTTTTATTATTGACAATGTTCATGCCTTTAGATATTTATATGTTTACATGTCTGTTATAAATGCCATGGGGAAAAATTGTTCCTAGTTCTTAAGGGATTTTGGAAGGCTATGGAAATATGACCATGTCATATAGCCAATCATTGGATATGGGTGTGAGTTAGTTTTTTATAATGATTTATCTTTAATAATATGTTTGAGTAGTTTCAAGTTATATTTTATTTATTGATGAGAGTTTAAAGTTTATCGACTACCTAGGAATTTTTATTTTATTACATTATCACCATATTATGTGATACTTGACTATCAATTGATATTAGTGTCATATCAAATAAAAATAATATTTATTATTTGACACTAAGGCTAGGCACTTAGGTTTTGGAGCATGTCAGTGAATAAATAGAGGATTCCAAACCTTGAGAGGATCAATGTATGCTCATTTCACATATTTTTATACAAGTATATGGCTATAATATGTAGATCCCATCTATAGATTCAAAGACAAAAACCCTTTGATCTAGAGAACAGATGATAAAACCCTTTTGGTTTTTTATGGGAAATATCATCCAGAGATTGCATTGGACTAAAGTCATTATTTTTATTGTAAATTTGATTTTTGGGGCTGCTAGAACAACATTATACAATAATATCACTTCTGATTTTGGAAATTTCTTATATCAAGTGATTAATTCATAATTAGTTGCACACTATTATTTATTTATTCAAGCATATTTTTATCAATAAGATACAACTCCAATGTTATTATTAATGTTTAATTTGTTTATGTGGTACATAGTTGTTTTCTTCCTAACATCATTCTGATTAAAATTGAAGCAAAATAAATACTGAATACTTCAACAATTTATTGATCTATAGAGGCATATAAACACAAGAGAAAATTTGGTTAATAGAACTGTATCTCTATAACCACTATGCACCGGCTGTATGGTGTGGCTGCCACCTAATTGCCTAATATGTCCTCTAAACATCTAACCAACTATGCTAACTAAGCTCTAAATTGGCACTATAACAGATTGCCAAACTACTAGTTACATTAGCTAAACAATGTAATATTAAATTTACACTAACATTCCCCCTTTATTACATTGTTTCTATAAACATCATATTTCTTGATAGTGGTCCCCTCTTATTACAAACATTGTAAAAATATTTACACACTCTGCATAGCCTGCTCACTTTCTGAGGTGGCATGCCATCCTTATGGCTTCAAGGTCTTGGTGTCACCTTGGTTTTTCCTTGCAAAATTACCAAAAACCTAGAAGTGATAGGAGCACATCTCTCTGCTAACACCTTTGGTGGTTTCTTGGATTACCACGAACCCCTAAGGTTTTCTACTATAAGTTGACCATGAACTTGGAGGGTATAGGAGGTCTCGATTGTTTTATACACTTATGTGGTTTCTCAAATTACCACAAACCCTTTTCCAAGAACCAAGCATTACTTTAGCCTTTTTGATCTTCACAACATTCTTTTTCAGGAGGTACCAAACTGGAAAATAATGCTTAGTAATTTATTGAAAAAAACATAGCAAAACATAAAACAAAAACACCAAAATTTTTCACCATAGAAATGGTGTGACTCCATCATAGGCGACTCACGAGAGGATGTCAATTGTCCCCCAACCTCCATGTATCCTCTAACCTCTAATAAATGAAGCTACTTCACTCAGTCGATGTCTTGATGAAGCTCATATGCATGTTGTTTATGAGGGTGAAACTCTCCCACTGACACATACAACTCAAGACATCATGTTCACCTGATAATGCATTTGTACAAGATATTTATTGACTTTTGATAATATCATATTGACAATGGATCCAAAACAATATTAACTCTAGACGACATGAATTTTGACTCTTTTCGACTCATAAAAACTAACCTATCTTAAAACTAACTTTTTTTAACATTTTTTTTAGACTCTTTTATAACTAGACTCTATTGATGATAGTTACGATAGACAACTCTGACTTTCAAAATATTGATAAAATATTAACAAAATTGTGACTCTAAATTTATTTGATTATACTTCTATTATTAAACTAACAACTTACTAAAAAAAGACACTTTAATTTTTGATGACATTAACCTTTAAAAAAAGGTATGAAAGCTATATTAACACAACTAAAACTAAAGACTAAAAAAACCACTAACTAGACCAAAAATCAAAGACCACTAAAACTATTGTGACATCTACGATCAAAAAATACTCAATGAATTCAAACCTAAAAGAAACGACTTACCTAATCAAATGACATGACTTGCATAAAGGGACAGATGGGGTCAAGCCGTAGGCGTGGAGAGATGCACACAAAAATGCACTGAGATCTATCTAGATTAAATTGGTGAACAAAATAGAGAGATCTTCGAGCAAAATTACACTTTCTTTTGAAGGAGGACTCACAATATCAAAGATGTGTGTATGACCAAAAAGTGAATATAAACAAAACTCTTATGCATGATTGTTGGAGAGTGTGAGATGAATGTTAAAGACATTAATGCAAGTCATATTCTCATGTGTCGAGTCCAATGTTGAAATTTTTGTGCACGAGTTTCATTATTCTATCTAGTCTAGCATTCTCAACACTAGATGTCTTCTTATATTTTTTGTCTGTTGCTGGATAGAGGCTGGGAGCTCGGGCCACTTCTATGCTGCATTGGACTTCAACGTAGGCTTCCATTTTAGATTCTCATCACATTTTACTAGCATCAATAGGGGGATGCTTTTATTAGCGCCCAGTGCTTTGTGATTGTCAGATGTCAGATCTTCACAGCTATTATACCATTCACTTCTTACACTCAGGATCTTCTTTTCGTATTCAGAGGCAAAGTGGACTGCAACTACCTCTCACAACACTCAGATTCTCATTATGAATCACTCTGATACCAATGAAGGAAAATAAAGACTGAATACTTTGATTATTTTATTGAATAACAAGAAGTTTATATACAAATAAATATTCGATTATCCTGTAACCATTGTCATAACTGACTCCATATAATCACCTAACTTTTGCTCCTTCGTTAAGCTAGTCACTTAACCAACATATATAACCTGCCAACTATGTTAACTAAGCTCTAAATTGGTGTTATAACAGATCGCCAAACTACTAGTTACATTAGCTAAATAATGTAATATTAAATTTATGCCAACAAGGTCATAAAATTGGTATCAGAGACAATTTCCTTATAGCCTATGAACCATGGACAAACATGAGAGAAATCTTACGGATGAAGAAAAGGAAAATCTATTTCAAAATACATTGATACGGATTCAAAGGGATCAAGATAGAATGATAGACCTAATGACACAAATTTTACAACTTTAGAATAACTTTCCCAATGCCATTCCTTTGCAAAATCTAAACCATAATAATACATTTTTAAGAAGGAGATGCTCAACTTCACATAGCTGACCAATAGTTAGTCAAATAGGCCCCATTCTAAAACCTATTAATCTTGTACTTATACAAAATAATTAAGGATCATATATCAATATATAATTAATTTAAAGGTTTTAAATGTACTCTTTATGGAGTATCAATGAAAATCAAAAAACTTCAGGGCTACAGTAACTTTTATTATTTTTTTTAAAGAAATACTCAGGAATAAGTATTAGGGAGGTTGATCCCATGATAGAAATCGAAATGACAATAAGAAATATTTTCAAAATAAATTGAATAAACTTAATGCTCCTACTTTATATGGTAGTGAAAAAATATTTACTTGAGAGTGGTTATAAAAGTTACATACATACTTTACACTTATCCCTATAGTGGAAGAGGATGCCACACATTTCACTACATAGTATTTGGAGGGTATTTCCTATGACCAGGTTGGTAATGTGGTTTTATTATTAAGGGGCACAACTTTTTACATACATTTTATGACTTCATCCTAAGCTTTCTGTACCACTTCAAGTGAAAGGATGAGGATAATTAATTAAAATAATATTGGTAGAATCAAACAATAAATTTTAGTGAAGTATTAGATTTCAATGAGTTGCAATCATGGTACTAAATGTATCAGAAATGAGAATTACTTTTGTCTTTATCTAAGGTTTATTTGAGCCCCTTAGAGGTCTAGTCAAGAAATTTACACCCTCATCACTATAAGATGTTAATAATATGGCATTGACACTTGATCCTTATATGCTTAGAGTATATTTTTATCTTAGCTTAGATCATATACTACTGGGAAATAGACAGGGATTTTTTAGAAAGGAATAAAAAAGGCAACAACTTTAATTCATGCCCTCATAGAGTTATACCTCTACCCACTACCCCCACTATAGATAAAAAGATTAATGATCAAAATAGGAATGAACTTCGAATAAATAAGTTGTGATTTACATGTAAGGAACATTGGGATTCAGGTCATAGATGCCTTGATATGGGCTAAGTCCATTACATTTTAGGTAGTATCGAATGAGGAGGAGGTTGGTTATGAAATTAATGAATCATAAATACAATAAGCAATAAAGAGAATATTTATGAGCATGAGTATTAGAAATTAGTATAAGATAGTAAATGTACACTTGGATCTCTTTTAGGAGCACCATGATATCACCCATGTAGAGTTCATGGAGTGTTACTTAGGCTGTGCATAATTATGTTCATTAATAGTGGGGATATCCACAATTTTATGGATGAGGTCCTTGTCGCCAAGAGAATATTGAAGGTAGAGAACTTCTGAAGGTTCAATATGACTTTCGTTGATGGTTTCATTATCCCATGCATCAAGGTAATTCAACATTTCAAGTTATATTTGGGTGATTATATTGTATGTAATGACTTCTATGTTTTTATGTTAGGAGAAACACTCGTGGTTTTGGGTATATATCATAGATACATTATCTTGTGGAATTGTTAGACTCAAATTTTTTAATATATTATAAGTATTCGAGCCATAATCACAGAGATACAAGTGTACAAGATGAGCACAAAAGACCATAACATGGGAGAGAACAGTATAAAAGAGATAAATAGGGGAGACCAACATGGAATACCTTAGCATAGATGGGTGTTTTGAAAGACAAATAAATGGAGAATAAGGAGTAAAAGATGCAAGACTTAGAGAATCATAAGAATGGGACAAGGGTGTAAGAAGCAGAGGTGGTTACAAAGCCATTTGTGGAAGTATTAAATATTAATGGGAGTGTGAATCTAGCATCAGCTCGTGAAGGAGGAGGAACATAAATGCTAATATCTTACACAAAGAAAGTATATAGGGTTTTTTCGGCTTGGTTCAAGAGGAACTTAATTTTAGTTTGGCTCCCCATGACTTATTTATTTAAAATTTTCATTGGCTTGTCATCTTTAATATGTTAATGATGCAACCTGAAAAGGGGTTCTCTTATGTATAAATACCCCTTTGGCTTTTATTAGAATTTTTTTTTAAAATATAAATGTGTTATTTCTTTCATGATAGAGATATAAAAATCATGTACCGAAATAAGTACCTTTGTAATCTTATCAAATTTATCAATAGAACTAATATTATGTGAAAATTTATATGATGAATTTATTTGATTTTAATTTTGATTTATGATACTGGAGTAATTGAACTATGTGAATGTGTTAGATGGATAACTCTAGAATGATGTTTGTAATAACAATGATTAAATGTATTAACTCAAGCACCTAAGTAATATTAGTTTATTCACCATCATGTGACAGATCTAACAGGAACCGCTCTAGGCTATGTGCCTCAGGTGAGTGCACGAGGTCACTCATGTGATGTTCTAACATGCTAGTGTATTGGTTTTTCCTTTACTTTAGGCATGTGACTAGTACTTAGTAATGTAAAACTAAGGATAGAAAGAAAACCAACATTTTGGTTCCATTTTTGGGACCCATTGCATTTGTTATCACAATGTTAGAAAGATGCTCGAGTGGCTATCTTTGGAAAACATCAAGCATTGGGTTGGTATAGTAGAGGATAACCTTGTGCTACAACATATTAAACCAAAATTTTCTATGCACACAGGGGTAGATCAACACTTATATAATTCTCTATATGAAACATTATTTTTATAAATATCTATTCACTTTCATGCTTGACTTTCGACATATGTGCAAGACCATTCAAGAAATCATGAGTAGAAAGATCCTTGGTTGGTAGAGTGATAGATAACCTTATAAAAATTGAAAGTTACTTGGACATGTGTGGTGTACATGAGGTGGAAAAGAGTAATCAATAGATACATTTTGGAATACATTTTCTCTACATATCTTGTTTGGAGGAAGCATAATTCAACTTTTTAAGGGAACCGAGCAGGAGGTATCTCAAGTAATGTTTTCTAGAGATTAAGAATCTTATGGTTGATTATGGACTTGATAACTTCCCTATGGATAATTGAACACTCTAACACATGATAAATGCAAATGTTGGGGGAATGGGGGGTATGAATTGATATGGGATTGGTAGTTTATCGTAAAAGTCAGACAACAATAACTATAGAAGTATAAGTACTATGAATCTAGGCATAAGGCTATTAGAGATAGTGATCCTAGAGGTAAATGAGAGGATACTGGAAGTGTTTTGAGAATTTTTAGGAGGGTGAAAAGTCATGGTGATTACTCTCTAACCATGTATTCATGCCCTTCACAACCCAATCTAAATAGACCCAATTCCCCCACCATAGCACATGCTCATGTATTTGAGTTTGACAGAATTATTGTTAGAAATTGGGATACTGAAAATGTGGAATCTTAAGTTGAATCTAAAACCCAAACCTTAGAAGAATCTCTAGAAGTGTAAGATGAAGATAATAATTTACCATTAATTTATATTTTTATATTGCAAGAAAGACATATGGCTCACCTTGGAATGTTTGGTGGACCAAATCTAACTAGTGGGCAGATTATAGGTCAAAAAATAACTAATCAACCTCCATCAACACCCATTATTTTTGGTGCACCTATTGTTGTATGAGGCATAGGAGGTAGTACCAACAATGGTTCTATTAGAGCTAGAGAATCAGGTGGTAGTGAAGAAAGCATTGGTAGACTACCACCTTAGAGTTTAGGAGGAATTAGAGGATCACCAAAACAAAGTCCATTACAACCACCTAGTGTACCTACAGTCTTATATGAGATGACACTTCACTTACCTGAATATTGAGGTGTCAAAAATGCAGTAGAACATGTTCACAATTGTGAACTCATTTGATGAGTGTGGTTATCACTTCTTTCAAGATAAAGGTAACTCATTTTTCCACTAATTTATTAGATCATGTGCATAAATGGTGTTATAAACTTGATCTCCAACAAGTGGTTGTGAATTATGAATTATTAAATTTTGCTTTTCTCCAAGAATTTGATATACCTTAATTTGAGTAGCAAAGTATTTTTGCCTTAAAATATATCAAGCAAGAGCTCATGAGAGTGTGCACATGTATGATGCACTTTTTAAAATGATTCCTTTGAAATCTATATCATTTGAGATTAACCTAGCACATCATTCTCTATGGTTTTTAGGAGGTTTATTGCTTTTATTCTGATGATCCTTATCTCATAAAACTTTCATTGAACCACGTGAGGCACTAAAATCTATGGGAAGTATAGATCTAGGGATCAACCCCTTTATGGAGGCTTATATTACTATGATTTATTCTTAGATGGATAATATTATGACAAATAATGCTCATAATACCTGCAGTGGCTTATGGTGTGTTGACTATGAAGTAGAAGGCCATAACAAGAACAACTATCCATAGAGGAATGTTTATGTTGTATTGAAATAATCCCATGATATTTTCAAAAAAGATCATGATGTAAGGAGTTGTCTCTTATTTTATTATGCCACCTAAAGCTAAAGTATCACTATATTATAAAATATGTGATGCATATACACATGATACCCATGACTTTCAGGTCATTAATGAGATTCATGAAGTATACATGTGAGGTATGTGCCAAACTTACATAGCTAACAACTATTAGGCTAGTGATGGTCTCTCTTTCATAGTTAGAGGGTGTGTAAATTGACATGGATGTGGTTGTTTTCCACCTAAGACATGTTACAAGTGCAGTTCTTTAGACCACTACTAGTGTGATTGCACAATTTATCTAATATGTGCCTTTTGTAAAAATGAACATCGCCAAGAAAAATTTCATGATTTATATGCTACCATTACTAAAGATCAAAATTATAAGGGTGTTGGGATGATATGAATTTTAAAAAATCCAAATACTCAGTGGATATCTTGCCCTGCCACTCCACTAGATAGACCCAAGGTCAATATTACTACACAAAGTGGTACTCATTCCTAACCAATTTTGAATCCACTTATTGAAAAGGTTCATTGTGAATAACCTCATGCACAACACTATCAGGATTCTCAATGACAAAAATAAGTGTTGCACAACATAATGGCCTTAGTTTGGGTACTACAATGTAAAATTGAGTTCTTAAAGGATAAGGATGCTAAAATGTGGGCCAAGATGCAAATAGATACAATACCCATATACTTAGGTCATGATGAGTTCTGAGAGCTATGCAAAATCTTCCTTAATGAATACATCATTTCTCTCCTCAAGGATTTGTTAGGATACAAAATAGTAAAACATTTCAAGGATAATCATTTGAACCATGCATGAAGATAAGAAACCCATTTTTAACAAAACCTAGAATGCGACAAAGAGGTCCTTGTCAATGCATCCATTGGTGGTTAGATGATCCATGATATCCTAGTAGACACTGGCATGAAGGTTAATCTTCTAACCAAAGATGCCTAGAAAAATTTAGGGAGTCCCACTTTACAACCCTCACCCTATGTCTTTTTCATGCCTAAATATTATTAACATTATGGGAACCCCTTTGGAATTTGAGAGTTGGTTTCAACTAGTTATAGTTAGAGTGAATACCCACCCAATCCATTGGGGAGACATAATATGTCATAATTTTCCTCAAAGAGGTTGAGACTAAGGAGCAATATATATATATATATATATATATATATATATATATATATATATATATATATATATATATATATATATGGTGAAATTTCTACCAAGTCTGTATATAAATTAAGGGGCTTATTGATCCATACTCTTGATGTTCTAAATTGATGCATGCAATGTGATAGCCCAAGGCAACAATTTTAGTATAATAGGTATCCACCTAAGCATACCACATGTTATCATAGTGAAAATTAGTGGTAGGATCACTGATGCCCTCACTAGGATTGAACAAAGTGTGGTCCAATGACACCTCCCTATGGTTGTCCGTGTAGGCAAAAAAAGGATAGGCATTGAACCTAGATGTGTATGTTTGAGTTATATATGAAAATTAATATTCTTGATAAATAAAATTTTATCATGAAAATAAATTATAAATAATATAAAATCATGTAGGATACCATATATATGAACATTGATATTCTTGAGAACTAAAATTTTCTCTTAAAAAATAAAGTATAAAAGAGATAAAATCAAGCAAGATACCATAAAGTGTGATTCATCAAGGAATCAAAACTTGTGACTCATCATCATTATAATTTAATATCATCATGAATTATGAATACACAATGCTAGATTTGTATTCCATTGATTGATCTAAAAAAGTCCATAGTTTTCATCTATTCTATATGCAATTTTTATAAATATTAATTTCTACATGTCAATTACTTGTGAATGTAAAATTAACTTAGAATAGATGAGAAGGATCAAATCATTTCCAAGGTATAAAATTTTAAAATCATATAAATAAAACTCAATTGTTTTATGTGATTCATCATAAAAAACTCAAAATTTTTGATATGTTGTTTTCTATCATCATTCCTCCTTATTTTATCTATTATGGGATTTTGGGAAAATTTCACTAAGTCTATATAGAGATTAAAGGGCTTCTTTATCCATAATCTAGATGTTTTAAATCGATGCATACAATGGCTCAAGGCATAGATAACCAAAATTCTTAATGAGACATTTTATCAAACAATTCACGTGCCTTCTATAGGACAACATGGAAAACTAGAAAAATAACTAACCTATGAAAATAAACTTATATTTTCAATATTTTTAGGCCTCCTTGCTCAAACATTTCCTCCTTCCTTGGTGATAGAATGTTCTATCCTCAATCAAATGGAAACTTGTTGTTTCTTCAAATGGAAACATTGTGGCTCATTCAAATGAAAGCATTGGGCTCTTTCAAATGGCAATACTAGGGTTTGTGAAAATAATCCATGACTATGCACAAATAGGGGGTTCATAAAAAAATGCATTCACGAGAGGTACGACTATGGAATAATCATACTATGAAATGGATTTGAAATTTAAAATCATTTGATTTGTTTGAGCCCATGGTTTTATCCACATAGGATGCCTAGGTTGGATGGCCATGTTAATTTTGTCATGTTAGTTGAATTTGGGTGTGTTGGCTTAGTAAAATGGTGAAATAATAGTGAATAGTCATTAAAAACTTTTCAACATAGCTTGGGGATGGTGGGGCACACAAGTGCCATGCCAGCGCACACTGAGTTTTTGCATGCTAATTACGATCATCTAGTTGTACCATGTCATAGAGATACTACTAATTAATTAGAATTGCAGTATTCATTAATCTCTATGTGCTATATGAACATGAACATATTTAGTTTGTATAATTGTATGCATAGCAAGCATATCAGACCTTGAAACATTAACGAAGAAAGCTCTTATAGTAATTTTTTTAATTGGAATGCATTGAAATATATCAATTAATCAACAAATGAGAAAGTATATTAATGGTTATAATAAAAGGTGGTTGGATGGTAATAAAATTCTAAAATTTATAATGAAAAAAATCATGTACCAAAAAAAAAACAATAGTACTGATTGTAACCCTTGAACACATTCAAACTATATGTATGATCCAAATAGATTTAAAATATGGGATTTTTTTCAAAGAAAAAGGTTAAAGATTTGTCTGCAATATGACAATTCAAATAAGAGATTTCATATCACTATAGTTGTGGAAACAATCTATGTGAATGGAAATAATATAATGCCCAAGGTTAAGAGAAGGATTTTGGATATAAATTATGTATAAGATTATTTGATTGATATTTCGAATCTATTATCAAAAATAAAAAATATATATCAAATATTTGAACTTGGACTTTATTTATAGATCAAATTGGGTCAATTAATAAAACTTAAAATTTAATTAGTATCTCTTAAGATATTACCTTTTATTTTAGCAACTTTTTTTTTTTTGCCTTTTACTTTTTTACAAAAATAATTCAAATTTAAATATTTTTATTTTATTAATCAATTAAAAGTGTGATAAAATCTAAAATAAATAAATAAATATAAGTAATTATATAACATATAAATTATTGCAACATGAGAAGAAGAGATACCTATCTAAGCATAAGTAACCTACTTAAAAATAACACCAACTTCTTAATAAATATGATTTAGATTAATTATTTTTATTTCTATCTTTACTATTAATTAATTTTATTTTTAATAAAATAATAATAATAATCAATAAATAAATAAATGATAGTATAAATAAATAAATAAATAAATAATTTTATGCAATAAGTTATTCAACTCTAGAAGAAAAAATATCTATACCAAAACATTCGTAACCTATTAATAAATTTAAAAATACTACCAAATTTTACGAGATAAATAAATAAATAAAAATAAACATATTTCAAATTATTACAAAGTAATATACTTTAACAATCTTGAATAATCTTGATCAAGAAATTAAATTAAAAACTCTTACAAAAGTTAAAAGAAGCACCTTTCCAATTTTTGAATGACATTTCATTTCAATTTAAGGAAATCTATTAATGATGGGTCTTCAAGTATAATTAAGTTTAATACTTTTATTATGATTTAAATTATATATGTATCGATTTATTTTAATGGTTTTTTTTAATTTGTGTTTTTGGTAATAATTATTTATAATAATTTTTTTTTAATCTTTTAAATATAAATGAAATATTTAATTTTACAAAAATATTTAACCAAAATTAATTTCTCTTTCTTCTCTAATTAAATTTATGTTGTATGATCGTCAATATTCATCTAGATGGAAATCCCTATTTCATTGATATAAGGACCCTATAAAAAGACTCAATTTTTAAACTCTACTTTTGGACCATGCTTCCACCTGATCTTTAACTGACTTTTAAAATTCTATAATTTATTTTTGAATAAGAAAATGATTCAAATTTTTTAACATTTTAAGATTTTTGAAATCTTGTTAAATACCCTTCCACATACAGTAAGAAATCTATAGGTCTTGTAGTTGGGGAAACTACATAATAAGCAACATTATAATTCTCTCTTTCTTGTCTCAAAGCTCTTGCAAATTGGTTAGTTTTGCAAAAATGATTGTTTGTTTAGCGTGAACCGTTGACCTCTTAAATGTTATTCCAATGATCGCCTTTGATTCAATGCTCATCATTAATCTAGATGAATCTAATCAAAATAAGCTGGATCATGGCTTCAAAGTAGGGATGCTAGTGTAATTAACGATCCTCTACATCAATGCTTATCATCGATCTCCAAGGTTCCAATTTCATCCATTCATCATTTTTTCGCGCATGGTGTCTGTGATCAAACATATAATGCAAATCATTAATTCCGAATGAATATATCTCAGTTGTCCATCACCATTTTGATGTAGAGGATGGTTAATTACCCTAGCCTGAAAATGGTGATGGGCAACTCGTGCATGCATCTTACAGAGAAGTGTCGAACATACGGCCAATGCGAGGTGTCGAACAAGACCAAAAATTGTAAATAGATGGTACTGAATCAGTGCAATATATGCTGCATGCATCTTAGAGAGAAGTGTTACCCTAATAATAAAAGAGGGAAACAATATTATTTGTTGGAATAATAGGTAATTATTACATAAGATTGCCGTGGAGATTTGCTCCAACCACAAGTGGCCGCAGTCACATCATACGAAGTGGCTCAATAAAGTATTGTATATATTTTGTCTTTTGGTTGCAAGTGCCCCAGTAAGGTATGATGGATCGTGCTTCTCAATCTGCATTTTGACAGCAAAGCTATGCATCCACTGATGCGGACTATTTAGTCGGCCACCGTTCAATTCCACTCGCAATTTTCTGCCACCCCTTTTCACACTCCAATCTGTAATTTAAGCAATTAAACGACCCATTTCATGGCCTATAAATACGAATACTTGAATGACAATAGGCTGCAAGAGCAAATCAAACTGGAGTTTCACGAAGAGAATTGGCTTATCAGTATCAGTATAATGATAATGGCGGATGCAAGTGCAAAGTCCCTGTCCTTGTTGATTTTGTTGTGTGTAATGGTGGTTGTTTATGGAGATGGAGAATGTGGGAATACTCCAGTGGAAAAAGCAGCCATAGCAATGGCACCCTGTGCTGAGGCAGTACAAGACAAGGCTGCCCCAGTTTCATCAAGCTGTTGTGACTCTATCAAGAAGCTCAGCTCTAACAAGGAATGCCTCTGTGCTGTCATGCTCTCTAAGACTGCCCAACAAGCTGGAGTAAAGCCTGAAATAGCCATGACCATCCCAAAGCGCTGCAACTTTGCAAACAGACCTGTTGGCTACAAGTGTGGAGGTATGGTTTTTCATTTACCATGTGCCATTTTGTGTATTCTGGAAGGGGATGATGATGGGTGTTGTTTTTTCTTTGCAGCTTACACTCTGCCTTGAACAAGGATGCTTTCAGCAGAATATATGGAGATAGAATGATCATAGACCCCCTGTTAATAGCTACATAAAGGGTCCTATATAGTGTAATGTCTCTGCTTTATATACTAATAAATAAATAAATAGTTTCAGTACACCTTGGCCTGCATTGCATTACATTACTACGGGGGATATCCACTCATAAACTTCGCTTTATTGCTTGCAATCTCCATGAAATTAGATTTAGCTATATGTGAATAAGTTTTTGAATTATTATCTCCATGAAATTAGATTTAGATATGTGTGATTAAGTTTTTGAATTATTAGATTAGTATATATACTTTTATTTTTGTGATGCTTTAGATATATGGGAATAAGTTTTTGAATTATTATATTTATTTTTATTTTTTAATAATGGTATAATTATAATCATAATTTTTAAGTTTAGTTTTTTTTTAAGTAGTTGTTGTTATTGATTTATTTAATGATAAAAAAATTATAATAAAAAGAATAAAATTAACTATATATTAAAATATGAAAATATTACGAGTGATAAATATGATAAATTATAATATTATTAATGTTGTAAAATGGCCTTTCTCTAATGATTACCTTAGCAAATCAAGTGACCCTGCCAAGGTTGAAATTCTAACATCTCCATTCATTAATATTGAGAAGGATTCTAAGAAAAATTTTAAAGTTGTAGGATTGAAAATCTACTCAACATCTTGACTCATACCACCCTTTGTGGAAAATATAAATAAAACCAAATGAACTAGGATGCTCTAGCTCAATATTTGGAACTTCATCATCCCTGTAGAAAACCCAAAATTTTCCATATACCACCTATTTTTATAATGTAAAATTAAATACTGTCTCATTCAATGTTACTTATCTGACAAAAGAGGAAAGATTAAGCAAGATTCAACGTTACATCCATAATAAATTTCTGAGTTTTTTCCATTTTCACCATAGTCACAAAAGCCAATCTTTCAAAATTCATCACCTAACAAATCTCATTCCAAGAAAGAATTTCACCTTTTTATAAAATGTTTTATGTGAGTGCCTTAAAATTCCCTTTAAATAAACATATATTAAAATAAACATACGCATTCAGAGTGTGATCTTAGTCTAGTGACTTTGTTTTTGTATGACTAACAATATATACATTTCTATTAAATTAATAGAAAATACTTTTCAATTTATATATATATATGTAAAATCAAGAACATTCGAACCAACAACAAGGTGAGCACTGAAGCTATTCAATAAAAAGCATTGAACAAGCTTTAAAATTTTAATTTTTCCATTTACTTTGACTAATGTGAAAGGTGACAAAGCGAACCAAAACAATTGTAAGTAGTTATGCCACTTTTACTCTGCAAAAATATCACACCTCAAACATGGCTGCTCTAAGAAAAGATCATAGTGTTAAGCTTTTTACTGCTTGGGTCAATCCATATGGAATGTGTGCTTTGATATGATTTGAAAAAGTGGGTATTAGTTTTGAGTATGTAGAACAAAACTTGTAAAAGAAGAGTCTTTTGTTGTTGCAAATAGATCTTGTTCAAAAGAAAGTGTGATGGTTTTTATTCTTTTTTATGTTATACTTCTAGATGTTATGCATTGCTTTTGTATGCTATGTACTATTTTTATATGTTATTGGATGTTTGTGTATTCTATACAATGATTTTGTATTTGACATGATGATTTTGTATGCTATGCAAAGCTTTTATATACAAATGTGTTGTATTTCAGATGTAACCATTGCGATGTTTTTAGATGCAGAGTGATGATTTTGCATGTAAATGTGATACTTATTCTACCATCACGATGATTCATATCCTACGATGCTTATCAAATTATGCGATACTTTTCAAACTCTATAATGCTTTTCCAATATTGTGGTGCTTTCAATTATAACATATCCATAACTATAATTTATATAATTCTTTTATATATTTAATGATAGTAACTACATAATAAGAAGGGAAAAAATAACTAGATATTAAAATATGACAATATTACAATATTACATAATGGTAAATATGATAAATATAATATTACTAGTGTTACAAAAATGGCCTATGTCTCCAATGACTACCATGGCAAGCTTAATTATATTGTGAAGATTAAAATTGTAGCATCACCATTCATTGACGTTGAGAGGGCCACTGATGTCAGAGTTAAAGAAGTGAAACTCCACACATCTTGACTAATCCCACCTTCTGTAGGAAAGGTGAGTACAGCGAAATGACCTAAGATGCTTTGAATTAATAGTCAGGGCATTTTCATACCTATAAAAGACAAAAAAAATTATACCAATATACCAAACAAACATATACATTTAAAATATACCCCATTTCAATAATTTTATTTTTGTACAATTAACACTATATACATTTATATTAAATTAATAGAAAATGCTTTTCAATTCATGTGAAACCGAGAACATTTGGACCAACGACGACGTGAGCAATGACGCCACTCAATAGAAAGCATGGACCAAAGTGAGAGGCGGCGGAGCATATCAAAACAATCAGTCATGCCACTTTTACTCATCAAAATAAAACCCCTCAAACATGGCTACTCTGAGAGAAGAAGAGCACAGTGTTAAGCTTCTTACTCATTCAGCCAGTCCATATGGCATGCGTGTCTTGATTGGACTTGAAGAAATGGGTATTAAGTATGAGTATGTGGAACAAAATCTGCCAAAGAAGAGCCCTCTGTTGCTGCAAATGAATCCTGTTCACAAGAAAGTGCCTGTCCTCATCCATGATGGCAGACCTGTGGCTGAATCTCTTGTTGTCCTCCAATACATAGAAGAGACTTGGGCCTCCTCTAACGCTACCTTTCTTCCCTCTGATCCATATGACCGAGCTGCTGCACGATTCTGGGCAGATTTTGTAGACAAGAAGGTAGTGCACATAGGTACTCTTATCAAAGTGAATCTATTGTTACTGTTTATTAAGTTTTATTATAATTTTTTTAAGTTATGTTTTATTTTTTTGATTGGATGAATAAATCTATCAGGCATGACTTCATAAATATATAAATCAATCCTCAACTAGGTACTCCTACACAATCTTGACATATACTGTAAATATATACTGACAGGAACTCCATAAGCCTGTGCCAATGGTGGTCCGGTTTCCTTTGTCAGGTGTGTCACCCTGGGATGCAAATATTTAAAACGAAAGGAGAAGAACAGGAAGAGGCTAAGGAGGAATTTTTACATAACCTGGAAATAGCAGCAGGAGAGTTGAATGGGAAAAATTATTTTGGTGGAGATAAGTTTGGATTGGTGGATATAACTTTTGCTCCTTTTATCTCATGGTTTCATACATTTGAGATTCTTGGAAGGTTTCAGATTTCCTTGGAGGAGAAATTCCCAAATATTGTGGCATGGAAAAACAGATGTTTAGAAAGGGAGAGTGTAAAGAAGGCACTTCCTTTGCCTGAAAAAGTGTTAGATTTTGCCACTGTGATTAGAAGGTACTTCTTGGACAAAAGTCATAAAATCAATCCTAAAATTTGAAGAGGAATATTTGACTTAGAATAGTACGATATATATTTAGAGGAATAATAAAAAGCTTTATTATCAATAATATTATAAGAGAAGGCTTTTGGACATAAATAATGGAGATTACACGGTATCATTAAAAATGTGGATCAAGAAGGCTTTTGGATATAAATAGTGGAAATTATTTGGTGTTTTAAAAAATGTAGATTAAATAATTTTATATATAATTTATATTTATATTTTATATATTTTGAAAACATAAAATTTATAATTAATAATATTTTTATATTATAAATAAAAATTTAAAATAATGAAAATTGATAATTAAATTGGAAATTTAAAAGATAATTAGATAAATTTTTATAAAAATTTAAAATTATAATTTTATAAAGTTTTGTATTATTGTTATTTTAGTTTTTTTGAATTTATAATTTAATTTTTTCTTGTAATAGTCAAACATTATCGATTAAGGAAAAAATGAGAAAATTCTTTAGTGAAGTAAACACATACTTCTAACTATTTAGTGTAAAAGGTGGGAAGTGTCTATGCAAATATCATAGTCTAACATCATTTATAAAAAATAATTATGTTCCCATAAAGAATAGAAATTCACCTCAAGGAAGGGTAGAGGAATTATCTTGTTCCTTTGGAGGTTCCTAACTCACAACATGTTAGGTATCAACTCACTCTCCTAAATGTTTTAGGTGATTGTAGTGTAACATAAACTAAGACTTAATCCTTGTTAAGGCATTAAAAATCACTAAATTTTAAATTTTTACATTATGAATTATAAAATGTTTAGAATTGCATGATTTTTGCTTATCCAAGTTTATTACAATATTTTAATTTTAATGATAAGTCAAATGTTTAAATGAGTCTATGTTAAACCAACCTTTTTTGAAATAAAGTTCACACTCGTGACACATTTAATTTTCAGCAAGGTTGAAAAATGGTATGAATCCATAAACAAATATCTTGAATTTTAAGGCATAACCAAAACATATGATTGAAATTTATGGTTTTATACTATACATAGAATAAGTAAAGTTGTTTATTCCTAGATGATGTAGTACACTATCTCCAATCTTGTAATATTTGTTCAAAAGTAATTTGATGCAAGAGCATCTGAGTGGTCAAGCAATCTTGTATCCCAAAATATATCTTTTGTGTTAGTGTGTTTTTAATATTCAAATATAACCTACATGGACTTATTGAAATTTTAATAGGATCCTAAAAGGGAGAAAGATCAGTTTCAGGTCATGGGATAGAGATTCCTTTGTCTCATGATAAAGGCATCAGTAAATACAAGTCTATATTAAATGGAAGTTATGTAACCTCCACTCTATAAGAAATGGCAATTTTCCTATGATAATTGTACACTCCTAGTAATGACCCATAAAAATTCAAGTTCCCATTTTTTTATTAGTTTTCAAGATTCACGAGACTTGAAAAGTCATTCAATGAGGCACAAAATGGGAGAGAAGGTTAATCCAAAATTTGGATCTAGTATGTGAGGCATGTAAGCTAACTACTTTCACTATTATCATCTATGTAAGAAATGATTGTAAGACACTTATAAAAAAAAATTCATGTAATTTTTTCAATCAAAAAGGTGCATGAAGACTTACATAGTCAACAGAAGTATCAAAATGATTTAGACATATCGGGTACATATCATTGTCTCAATGTAGACCTAGAGTCATACTTATTTAGAGAAACCCATGGTGGCACCATGTGTTTTCAAAAAAAACTTGTGGCCATGCCTCATGTTATCAAAATATTATGTTGTTGAAGTTTTAAAAATAAGTAATGATTACAAACGTGACTCATTTTTTGACCTTTTCACATTTCAATTGATCTCCTAGATGATTTGTGTACCTCATATTGTGGATTTTGTTTATAAATATAGGCCTTTGGTATAGGTAAATAAATGTAGTGGAAGATGGGTTCAGTACTATAGTTTTGATTCTTTTGAGTGCCAATCTTCCATTGTTCTCCTAACTAGTATTTTTTACTAAGTGTTTTAAATTGTCTAAAAAGAGTTGTAAGAAGTGTAAATCATTGTGCATGGATTTTGGAAATTATTAATTTTAATGTGTCCATGAAGGCCATTAGATAGTAGTACACCTTGAGAATGATATAGTAGAATCAGGAGGAGTAAGCACCTCACTCTTTTTTAGTTTTATGATTTTGAGTTTTTCCAAGCTAAATCTATGGGTTCTTCTTCCTTGTATTTTATTTTAAGTCCATTTCTTTCCAACACTTGATATCTTGTTGGTGTGTGATATGCACACTTTACGTGAAGTAGACCTTAGGTAGTTTTGCTATCAAGGTGTGATGCATTATGTGCACAATATTATAAATATGTATATCTAATGTGGTACTTATCTTCACATGTATTAGAAGGTTAGGTATACCTATGGAATGCTTCCACCTTATACTCCATCAAAATCATCTCCCACTCACCTATTACTCTTCATATATAAGGAACCTTTATGTCCTTTATAGGTTCATCAATCAAGTTTGTAGAGATGTAGTTATTTAGGAGAACCAAGTATCACTCTTTGATCATTGGTGTTATTTTCAACACTTTTTTCATTACACACTTCTAAATTGCATATCCCTTTGCTTGGTTAAAAATTTTATATTATTAGTGAAATATCTCTCTTCAGTACTTATTTATGGATTTTATTTACATGCAGAGTTTCTTGGGTCTTCCTCTTTTCTAACATTAAATTGGAGCTTGTTCTTGACATGGTAGTAGAGCTAATCTTCATAGGTAGTTGTGGTGGATTTTTGTAGTGTAAACAAAGCTTAGCATTCCCACAATGTTTCTATCCCCTAAGCATGTTTTTAATAAAATCATCATTATTGGTTTTCAAAATTACCCACTAGGTATTTTTTGCTTGAGCCAAAACTACATTTTTAATTCAACCCTCATGTTAGGTTTTCAAAATTACCCACTAGGTATTTTTTGTTTGAGTGAAATCTACATTTTTTAGGTTCATTTGCTTAGAGTGAATTCTATTATATGTATATATATTTGTATGTCATGTTCCTTATTGTCTCAAATTTTGTTTTTCCTTTGGTGACTTGTGTACATGATGTAGTTTGAAGGTGGAGAAGTTATGTTGAAGATTTTTCTACCATTTTCTATTTTAGAATGTTTCTAGTGCAAATCATACATTCTCATTGCACTTAAGTGTGTCAAATATATTTAGATGTAAATTTTATTTCACTTAAAATAGACAATATGAGCTTATTTAGCAAGCACTTCAATTTAAAGGGTAAATTTAACTTTTTCTGCATTTTGGGGGGCATCTTGAAGCAAATATTATTTTTTCATCACGTCTCTAGTGTCAAAAAAATAACCCTAGGGGTCCTCTATTTTAGTTTTTTTGGTTTTTGTTTGCATATTTTGGATGTATTTAATTCTTTGTAGAACTAGGGCATATAAGCACTTTTTGGAAGAAAAAAAACTCATTTTGCTGCAAAAATATAGATTGTATTAATATTTTTTTGTCCATGAATTTATGTATGGAAATTCCAATAATTATAATAATAGACTTGCACTGATCTTACATGGCATGTGTTTTAATGTTGTAGTTGTGTGCATGAAGGAGGGCAATGGAGGACAACCATCTTTTTTGGTGGTGATGCCCATCTCTACCATCACTACCCATGTGGTCACCTATACCACCACCATCTTGTCTATTATTACCACTCAGATAATTTACCACCACCACACCATCTAGATCCACTACTTTCACCATGTGTCCACATTCATCATCCTTTTAGCCTATAACATAGTGACTATTCATAGTCCCTATGGGCCACAACCATCATTCAACATGTAGCCCACTACCAGCTTGTTTTGACTCATGTGACTGCCTACTAGGCATTTTTATCCCTACAAGGCTGCCCTTAGACACTTAGCCCTTATTTTTTAGTTTTTGATGTTCTTAGGAGGGTATTTTCATAGCTTTCCTATTTTTTTCAAAATCTATGCAATGGTGGGATCAAATTTTTATTTTGATGAGACATTTTATAAAATTTATAGTTTCTTGCCTAATTTTTTTACCAGCTTTTGTATTTGAGACCTTCGAGAGACAATAAATTTTGACTAGTAACTTAGATTAGTGCATTATTTTTTAAAAATATGTGTTTTTTACGCACTTCACAGAATAGATATCTATTTATTCTAATTATTTCTCATATTATTATTTTTCAAGATAAATGCTTATTTATAAACTATAAATTATACACCTTTACACCTTGAGTATAAGTGCCACCTCATTAAATAATAGGGAATCATTTTTTAGTCCTTCATATAGCTTTTGGGTGGGTTTTTTTAGATATTTTTCTACCATGCACCGACCTTGGAGTATTGAAGATCTCATGTCTTAGTAATTCAAGGGATTTGTCTGATTGGCTTCTAGGAATCCAAAGTTAGATCTTGGAATAATAAAATTACCCATTAGTTTAACTTTGCATGCCATGAGAGAGCATGCCCTACCTCAAGAGTCAAGTTATTCATTCTTTAGAGGGACCCATGAATGGTGTTGCATTGGTGTTGTAGGTAAAAACTTAATCCTTAGTAGAAAAATAGGAGTTACTATTTTTAACAAGAAATTTTATGCAAATGTTACAAACTTTCCTTGACCTAATTAAAATCTTTATGTTTATGTTTTTGGAAACACTTCTTGATCTTTTGCATAGGAAAAAAGAAGAAAATTCAGAATTAAATAAGACAAACTTTCAGCTTCATATCTCCTAAATTCTCTCAAAAGCATCTACTTTATTAATCAAGTTTTTTACTAAAATTTGATTTCAAACATAAATTTTAAGCTTGTTCTAGAATTCAAAAAACTATTTTCACCCTAAAAATCAAAGATATTAATGAAAATATAATTATAACCTTTTTCATTTTACTGCCTAAAAGAATTCCAAATTAGATAAATGATTAAATGCCTTTAACAATATAGATGTTAGCATATATATATACCAACACCAACTCTGCTACTCCCTATTAGCCTTTGCATTTTTTGATTGTTTCTTATCATGAATTTTTCTTCAAAGGGAAAATCAAGTGTTATGACCCATGTTTTGATGTATTTTGTCTCCTCAACCCAACTCTCCATCTTCACTGGAAATCATTATCTCCACATGTAATAACTACATTAACTACTCCATTCCTCATTTTTTTTGAGCTACTAAATGAGGAATAACAGATTCACTCTCTTCAATCTTCACAATTTGAAATTTAGTTTCCAGAGACAAAGAACATGACAAGTTTGTCCTCATATATCCCCTGCCACCTGGTGACTATGATTTAGTTACATGGGGCTAAACTCTATTGCCATGTTTTCAAATTTTGGATTGTTACTTCATGAGTAAAATAAAAAATTGATCCTAAATTAGGACATAAGGCTCTAAAATTTCATGGTAATTTCTAAATTCATTTGCTAGTATGAGATTTATAAGAGAAAATATTAAAAAGATAGATGAGGTGGCCCATTAGTTTATCACTTCAGAACCTCTGAGACCCAATCATTAATATTCTTCATTTCTTGTAACTTTACTATTGTTTAGCTTTTGCAGCATAGAACTATGACACATGAATGAGTGTGAAGGGTCCCTGATGTATATAGTTGAGGAAATTCAGAGCATAGTTGACTAGAACAAAGTTTTAATACATCAAAACAAATATGGCTCATTCTTCCATTCTCCTTTTGCAACTATTTGTGGTCTAATGTATACTAGAAAACTTAGTTGCCTCAAGTATTTGAATTCAATCCTATATAATGTTAGAAATGGAGGTTAGTCCTTAAATGTTCATATAAATACCTTGATTAGTTTATATCATTTTCATACATTAATAGGCCTTAATTTTATTGTTATAGTCTTAATTTTGTTATTGTAGTGCCTAGTGTTTACCCATATATTTGTTCACTAGTCTCTCAATGGTAGATAAGCTGAAGCACTTAGGCATAGCAAGACATTTCAAATATGAGATAATCAGGATTTAGATTATGTCTTTAGGTAATTAACAACTAAATATATTACCTCTGATTAACTACTATACTTTTTATACTTAGTTTACATATTTTCTCAAATCAATTTTCTATCTGGCTAGGTGCTAAAAATAGAATGAAATAATTGAAGGAAGATCATCAACATCTGACAGAGTTAACAGTCCTATTGGTTTCAAGATTTTATGGTGAAATGTATATGATGTGTCTCTAGGTCTTCTAAATAAACCACTCTCAATTTTCCTAAATTTTATTGTGGAAGATGGCTTATATTTTCCTCTTGTTAGGCATGTATACCACTTATAGATCACATAAAATGTTTAGAGATGGAAAATACTAAATACCATATTCCCATTGAAGCATTTATTCTAAGCTAGAGTTCTTTACAGATTTGTGGGGGAATTTCACATAACATATAACATGAAGTTTCAAAGATGTGGCTTTCATTGCATTTTTCTAACATTTTAATGAAACCAACAACTCTATATATTTCTTTCTCAATTAAGAGACTGTGACTTTCTCCCTTTTGTAGAAAAGAGTCATCAAGGTGTTACAATAATGTTGAATTATTACAAAGCATCTCATGAGATGTTTCCAGGGGAAAACATTTTGGAAGAAATAAAATATTTATGTGGAAATTATCTCACCAAAAGATAAGAAAATAATACAGTGAATAACCAAAATATAGTTATGAAAGACATCGAAGGAGAGGTAGGTAAAAAAAATTAGGTACAAATGGCCAATCTCTGAAAATATCTTTGGGCATTAAGTTTTGGGGGTTTTGTCCATTTCTCAAGTTTAGTATACATTGTGTGTCCTTTAGTTGGCTACTTTATAATGGATGGAAAATAGAAGATACATTGAACAATATTGTGTTGATGATATTTGGATTAGAAATAATTATTACAAGTACTCTTTTGAGTTAGCTCATTATTATGAGTAACTTATGACACCTTCCATATAGATAACCATTCAAATCACTTAGATTTGATACTTAGAGAATCTTGAACATTGGGCCTTTTATTTTCAGGATCCCTTGTATAATCAAGGATTTGTTCTTCACTTAAGCCAAAAGGGACTATAATATTTTCCAAGCAATACATCAAAAGGAACCCCGGGAATTAAAAAAGTATGCACAAACCTAAATGAATAGATAGTTCTTAGTTCTTGGAAATGATAATATAATCAACACCACTAGTATTAAAATCTGTAATTTTCACCTTGGATTTGATAAGCATTAACCTTGTTATCTCCACATATGGTGTGTAGATGCTAAATTTGGTGACCTTAACTTCACTCGATAAAAACTTGTATACTATTATTTTTATATTATTACAATAATCTTTACTCCTAAAATGTATTGTTCACACATGGTATGGACTAATAATGTAGTTTTCACCATAGTAATAGATTAATTTTATGATGTGGGTGACTCCACTAAAGAACTACAATGCTTTCTTGAAGTTGTTAGGTAGTAATTATACCCATAAATCTATAAAGTTTTTTTCCAATTGGATAGTTATTTTGATGATTTTTATTAAATAGTCCATTTTAAAATCAATTCTCATAGCAAATACCATTGTTAATAAACATTATATGTCTAATTATAGTGCTAATGTTATCTATGCCTTAGAGACACCAGATACATATCATTAATAGGGTCACCAATAACTAGTTTATGATGTTTTGTAGATGGGATCTTGATGGGATAATTGGTTAGTCAGATAGTGTGTAAATTTTGTTCTCTACACCACATAATTCTCTCAATAATATTTCTCAAAATGCATGTGATTTCTAAGGTCAAGATGTTAGCATTCGTTTCAATAAAAATATGGCTATCTTTCCTCAACTATTAATTATTGTATATTTTGTGTATATTGTGTTGAATGCCACTAAAAAAATTACATTATAATCAACCAAAAATGGTGGAAAATTTTGGCCATTGTACATTTTGTGTATATTATACTGAATTCCACTAAAAAAATACATTATAATCAACCGAAAAGGGTGGAAACAATTCTATCCAATTGGCATTAACCCATTAAAAACACTAAAAATAAATTCCATGCATGTTCAAATTGATCAAGATTAAATTAATGGAGTAGGCAAAATGTGTTAAATAACCTAGTCTTTAATTTAGGCCAACCCCAACCCTTCAAGAGTTTAAGCTCCTTACATTGATAAAAAAAATGTGTTTATTTTAAATGTAGTACAGATTATTGAGGTCAATGATGGAGATGGCTGAGTGGTCAAAAACTTGAAACATACCATCAATCTAGGAATACATGAAAAATGGGAAAATGCCATTTACCTTGAAGCCAATTTTTTTTCTATCACTCTATTTTGCAGGGCCAAACCTTTTAGATAAAATTTTCCACCTTGAGTATAACAATCTCATTGAACTTCTCAATATGTGTGGGCACCTTTTGAATGACATTAGAAGCTACAAGGTAATCAATCCTTGCCATTTCTTGTACACATCAAATTTTATCTTCAAGTTGGACCTTATTTGGTTAGATTAATGTCCCTGATGAGGATGATCATAATGGGATTATGCTTAGGATTACCAATTTTTAGTTTATTTATCAAATAACATCAAGACTTAGGGTGATTTTATCTCTAAAATCATCATAAAGCTGACAAAAATATCCCTTCAACCATAGAATTACGTGGGAAAGGAGTGAAATTCACTCCTTTGACATGAGCATCCAAATAAAAAAGGTTTGATAAAGCCAGTTCTACATTTTTCCTCCCTTGTATAGAGATGGATTACAAAGATGTTTTATTAAGAAATATGGTGGTAGTGGAAGCATTCATGAAGTGAAAAATAAGAGTGTTTATTTTCTATGTAGATCTAATGGACAGACTGGTCAACACCCCTAATGATGTTGTAGTGTTGAAGAAACATGGCATCATCTATAGTGGTTTGGTAAGTGATAAGGAGATAATAATTTATGGAATGGCATAAAAACATCAATATGGAGGAGGGAATATGAACCTATCTACCAAACTATCAAGGATGTCAATGATTATTACAAAAGTAGGTATGGAGTTTTATTGGGTGAGTTTTTATAGGTACATGTCTCAAAGCCATGGTGAGACACATCAGTCATGGGAGCATGCACTCTACTCATCCTAGCTTTCTTGCAGACATTATTCTCATATTATCAACTCTTGTATTTATATCTATCCTAAACTATTATTCTTGACATGGTAGATTACTCTTTTATTTAAAATCTTGTCCAAAAGTTCAAATATTTAATGTAATTTTTGATATGGTAAAAGAGATTGCTTTATTAGATTAACCAAGCACCCACAACTGACAAAACCTATAAGGTTTACTTTTTCATGCTTTATAATTATTAGAGATAGTTAAACTTCTTGTTAAGGTGTTTAATGGAATTGAAATCATAACTGTCATAAAACAAAGAGTGAATAAACACATCTCGGCATCCCATAACATTCATCTCCTACAAAAACAATGGTGTCCATGTTGTTAGATGACATTACCATATTTTTTATACCATGCACTGACCTTGGAGTATTGAATATATCATATCGTAGTAATTCAAGGGATTTATCTAATTGGCTTTCAGGAACCCAAAGTTAAATCTTGTAACAATAAAAGGGCCCATTAGTTTAACTTTACATGCCATGAGAGAGCATGCCCTACCTCAAGAGTTAAGTTATTCATTATTTAGAGGGACCCATGAATGGTGTTGCATTAAAGCTACAGTAAAAAACTTAATCCTTAGCTAGAAAAATAGGAGCCACTATTTTTAAAAGGAAATTTTATGCAAATGTTATAAACTTTCTTTTGCCTGCTTCAAAAATATATTTCTATGTTTTTGGAAACACTTCTTGATCTTTTGCAAGGAAAATAGAAGAAAACTCAAAATTGAATATGACAAACTTTTAGGTTCAAATCTCATAAATTATCTCAGAAGCATCTACTTTATTAATCTGATTTTCCACCAAACTTTGATTTCAAAGATACATTTTAAGCTTGTCCTAGAATTCAAAATTGAAAATATTAATGAAAAGATAACTATAATCTTTCCCTTTCTCTACCTAAAATAATTTAAATGATGAAATGCATTTGACAGTATACATGCTAGCGTATATATACCAGTACCAACTTTGCTTGTATAATGAAGGGAAATCCATTAATCACTTCAATGAGAAGAAACACATATATACTAGCACCAACTCTACTATTCCCTATTAGCCTCTGCATTTTTTTTATTATTTCTTCTCATGAATTTTTCTTCATAGAGAAAATCAAGTTTTATGACCCATGTTTTGATGTATTTCCTCTCTCAACCCAATTCTCCAACTTCTCTATAAATTGTTGTCTCCACATGTAATAACTACATTCACTTTTCCATTCCTCTTTTTCTTGAGCTACTGAACAAATAATAATGGGTCCACTCTCTTCATTCTTCATAGTTTGAAATTAATTTTCTAGAGACAAAGACCCTATTACCCTTATTTATTCAAGTATTCTCATTGTCCTCTTGAATAGTGAATCTTTTAATTTTTGACATAAACAAAATGACTTAAGGATGAATTTCATCGAGATGCTCTTTGACAACATCAAGTTTCACTAATCGCAAAGATAAAACTATAATTATATCTGAAATCTCTCTAATATCACCATATACTTGTTGAAGGTCTTCAATGTTTGACTTGTCATTAACCCACTATGGAACAATATACCCAATTTTTTCACCCAAGGGAGGAATTTCATTGAAACTTATCTTGTATCCATTTTTCAAAATATAATGCTAGCTTGTTACCAAGAAAACACAATTAAATCCAATTCTTGCAAGTTAAATATAAATTTGAGATAGGTTCTAACAGTGAAATCACAATTAAAGTATTAAAATTATTATTTTAGTAGTAGTAAGTAAGAACAAGCTACCCTTCTCTCCAATGTAGCCTTCTTATTATCTTTTACCCATCTTGGTGGATTGCCCAACTCTAGAAAGGGACTTGATATTATGTTTAAAGAAACCCTTCTCATTGTTGAGTACAACCAGATTTCTAATGACACCTATATTTGTAATGTATTTTATTTTAATAATAAATTCTAGGTATGGTTCCACATTTTTTGGATACTCATTATCCTCTACATTATAACACTCATAAAAACTAAAAAATTACACCAAATATGCATAGGTCTACATCATCATCTAAGTTGATACTTTTGCAGTTAAAACCTTTCAATGGGTTATTATGAATATTTATAGGAATCATTAGATTGATGTAACTTGTATGTTATTATTAATATAATATAAGATACAATATAATTTTATCTATGAACAATACATCTTTAATAGAAAGATGGTGATATATGTTTTTTTTTAAAATAACATAGCAATTAGAGCAACTATGAGCAGGTCTCAGTGGGTTATTAAAGAGACGAAAGAAAACAAATCAAACTAAATAATCCATCATAAAAAATTATCACAATATACTTTGATATATGTGCCCATAAATTACCATATTACATATAGTAAAAAGTTCAAGAGGAAACTAAAAACCCAAAAAAAAAGGAATACAAGTCTAATCCAAAACAACAATTTGATTGTGGAAAAAAAAGTAGTGCAGTAGCACATGGAGATCAAAGTTAATGAAATGTTTCAATTTTAAAATAAGTGGATGGAGAATTACCTGAATGAGTTCCCTTATGAAATGGATGTATTTTGTATAAAAATCTGAAGAGAGATGTTTGACAGAATGATATAGATCTTGAGTAAGTAGATTTTCATTTCCACCAATTGAAAATTTATTCATTCTAATGTCTTCAATATGATCTTTCCACACTCCTAAAAGTGGGTGGTGTGGGGTGGGATGTTTTGAAACAAATGTTAGAGACAAAATCATAATTTCATCTCTAACATCCATCCCTTTTATTTTTTTATAATTTTTTAATACCATGAAAAACACCCACTAGAAGACTATTACAAAAATGGGTCTGTCATTAAAAGTAGAGATACCAAAAAAATGTGTCCAAGAGGAAAATTATCATCCACATATATTTATTTAATTTTAAGGTTACAAGGTCATGGGTAAAAATTACACAAATGCCACATCATAGAAAGGAGGACATGCCATCTTGAGCTAGTTTGTAGTGGATGCCATAATTCACATAGTTTGGGTCTATTCAAACACAGTTTGGGAGGTAATAGATCCCAAAATTTGCATAATATTTATTTTCTATTTAGCTTTGTCATAGTTTTTGGGGTGTTGTATGGAAGTGGATGCATTGATTTTGTTCCAAATTGAACATCTGACTTCATTTCCCTCATGGTGCCTACATTTTTAGATCTAGAGGGAAAAGGAAATGGGAGTCAGGGAGTTAGGGTGCCACAAGAGTTTTATGTAGGGTTGATATAAAAAAATTATATCATGAATGTTTTGATAGAGGGAGAGGAAAGAGGGATCATCGGTACATGAACAACTTGAGCATGACTATTATACTACATAATTACTCAAAACAACTACACAATTTTTTAAATCCAACATTTTGAGTCACATTATTAGACACATCAACAAGAAATTTATTCCATGATGTTGAATCAAGTAATTATAACTTCATTACCTAATGATACATTCAGTGGTGTAACTCAATATGCATCATCAAATGTAAAAATAACTATGCAGTTGTTTTTTAGATATCTTTAGTAAAAATGCAACACCTAGCAAAATATCAAAAATCTAACTACTTTGCTTGTTTAAGTTATTCAATATTTTTTAAACAGATAGTATTTAAAGTAAATATGAATGAACAAAGTCTTAGAATTGAATACAGTGATGAATCAAATGATGTATCTCTAAGTAAAGGATTACTCTTTCTAATTCGCACCATGGGGCCCAAGACCAAGCATGCAAGGGATAACTAAGTTTTTATTGTGTAGAGTGAATGGATAAAGATAATTTAGAAAGAAACATCTGAACACATTAAATGAAATAGAAGTCTTATTTGCAATAATTTTAACTTCTATTCATTAATAGAGAATAGGGAAAGAACTTGTACAATGTGCTACAGTGTATGTGTTACAGAGTAGATACATGGAGCATGTTATTTGTGTTATGACTATGTGGAACATCAACCTTAGGTCAGATGTGTATGTTACATACTTATATAATTAGAATACAAGAGTGGTTAAAACTATTGTCAATTACCAAGAATATGGCTATGTTGGTTCATCTTCTAGGTTGGATGGTAGTTGAACTACCTAGTATGTGGTAACTAACTACCCAACTAAATGTCTCACAGGTTTTAGATTGAGAAGCACCATGTTCCAAGCCATGCATTTTAAGAAATATAATACATGGATATATTAGAAGTGATGTACATTTTTGTTAAGTGCATGAATAGTGTGATGAAGTGCGTAAAGATGTGAGCGAGTATGGGCATAGTACACAAACCTGTGAGCAAGCACAAGTGTAATAATGGTGCGCATGTTCGATGAGAAAGCACAAGAATAGTGAGATGAAGTACACAAATTTATGAGAAAACATGAATGTAGTGCATATACATGTGAGAAAAATTCAAATAAGGAGTATGCAATATTTGGTGAGAAATACATGCCCTACATAGTAGAGTGAACAAGGAGTAAACTTGACTATGCAAGATTTGCACACAGATAATTTGCCTTTTCTTAAAGAACAATGGTCTCAATTGCATCAGTGCATAGTTAAAAAAACTACACCTTAAGTTGTTTTTAAGTGAACCACTTGTTTGATTAGCATATTACCCAGTCTTGACCACTTAGAAAAGTTGATGTGTGTCATGATATGTGTGTGTCTCTATCATGTCGATGATCTAGTCTTTCTCTATGAGATGCAAGTGCTTAGGATCCAAATCAAAAGGATGTGTCATGATTGGCTCAAGAAGTGGTGTAGTGTAAGGCTTAAGAAGTTCCATGTTGAAGACTAGGTGTATGTCCAAGTATTGAGATAGATCAAAAATTAAGGCATTCTCACCAACTACATGAAAAACAGTGTAAGGACCATAGCGTAGAGGTTTGATCTTTTGGTGTGGACCTTTGAAGCATTCCTACTAAATTTACAACCAGACTTTATCACCAACTCAAAATGCATGAGGTGTGTGATGTGTATCATTGCACTCCTTGTACTTAGCTTGAGTGTGAGAGATAACCTATTGAACCTGCTGGTGAATATACTAGATGTGGTGTAGAAACTTCTTGGCTTTCTACGCTTCCCGTTCTTGTGAACACAACTCATTTCATGATGGTGTGAGGTAGGATAAGTCTAGAGGTGCTTAATATTGAAACCCAAGACATTTTTAGAAGGGATTATGGTCAGTAGAGCTATGAAGAGCCCTATTTTAGGCATGTTAAATGTACAAGAGATTATCATCCTAAGTGTAAGCATGTGCATGGTTATACATTTTTAGAAGATGAACAAGTGTGTGATTGACCACCTTGATTTGCCCATTTGTTTGAGGATAAAAAGTCATCGACTGATCTAACCACATACCTATCAATTACCATAATGATTACCAAAAATGACACATAAAACATGAATCATGGTTGAAGATGATGGATTTGGGTAACCCAAAATGAACCCCAACATGGTTAAAAAATGTATGTGTAGTGCCATCTACATTAATGTGTTTTTTGCATTTGATCATGATAGCCATCTTGGAAAACTGATCCACTACAATGAATATAGCATCATGTTATCATCTCATCATAGGTAATATAGTCATTAAATCCATCTTGATAGATTCCCATGGTCTAGATGGAACTAGTATAGGTGTGTAAAGTCCTAGGTTCCTATTCATGGGCTTGGTGATGCAACAAGGAATGCAATACTTGATGTGGCACTCTAATTCTATGCACATGTCTAACCAATAGAAGTGTGACTTTAGTGTAGCTAGAGTCTTTGTCACACCAAAGTGTCTTGAGGTCTTGGCATAGTGCACCTCCTAGAGTCATTGATGAGGTGTACCAGAGGGAACATAGAAATATTGAGCATGTAAAAAATTTGTTCAGACAAATAGAACTCCTAAACTTGTGTATATTGTTATAAGCTAGTTTAAGTTGTTGTGAAGTCTTGATCAGTTGAGTATAGAGGAACCCAAGCTACAAAATTATGGTCGTGCATGTCTAGAATTATGATGAGTGTGTGAAAAAGCAGTCGACTAAGGAAATCTATGACCTTATTATCCTTCCATTTTTTGTGCTTGATAATGAGATGGAATTGCTATGATAAGTCATCCATTTTATGTGGCACACATTTTCTAGCTTATTCTATGATTGCAAGAATTGAAGCAGTTTATTATCTGAATGAAAAATTATCTCCTTCTTCAGAATATAGTGTCACCATTTATTAATTACTCACACAAAAATATACAATCCCTTCTCATAGGTGGAGTACCTTTGTACCATGTCATTGAATGTCTTGAAGTGGTATGCAATTGTATGTCCATGTTGCATGATCATTACACTGAGTGCATAGTGAGATGCATCAGTATGTATTTCAAAGTTTTTCATAATGTTAGGCATTACAATAATAGGTGTTGCATAGAGGTATTTCTTGAGTGCTTCAAAAGTGTGTTGTTGTGCATGTGTCTAGTGAAACTCGGCTTTAATGTATATGAGCTAGTTAAGAGTCCATGAGATGTGTGAGAAACCAAAGATGAATCTATGGTATAAGTTAGCAAGTCCAAGAAAAATCCTCAATTCTATGATATTTCATAGAGAAGGTGCAATCAATGATGTAGCCTAGGTATTAGATATACATGATGTTAAATGTCCACTTTGCTAAGTTGGCTTGCAACTTGTGTTGGCATAAAGTGTCTAAGACTCATGAGATATGATCCATATGATCCTCCCAAGTCTTTTTGAATATGAGATTGTCATCCAAGTAGATGATGATGAAGGAATTCAAGAATGACCTGATCAAATCATCCATCAAGTTCATGAAAGTGGCTATTGTATTGGTGAGGCTAAAATACATGACCAACCATTCATACAATCATTCTCAAGTCTTGAATGTTATCTTCTAGATGTCTTCAGGATGGACTGGAACCTAATGATAACCAGACTTCAAGTTGATCTTGGTGAAGTATTGTGCACCTCAGAGTTGGTCTATAAGGTCATCAATACATGATAGTGGATAATGATTCTTCACCATGATTTTTTTGAGTGCATGATAATCTATGTAGAGTCACCATGACCCATCCTTCTTAGGTGCAAGGACTATCGGACTCCCACAAGGCAAAGAGCTATTTATGATCTTTCCCTGATCAAGAAGCTCTTGAATCTAGTTCCAAACTTCATCATTCTCCCAAATTAATCTATGATAGATGGGATTTAAGAACCAAATTGATGTGGTCATTTATTACACAATGTTTTGGAAGGCCTTTAGGTTTTATGAAGGCTTTGCTACTCTAATCTAGTAACTTATCGATATTTTGTTGTTGTGATGATGTACAAGTGTTACGTGTTACCAAGGTGTGCTTTGGTTTTGACTACATAGGTGTATCATGGCACACCATGAGTAACATGAACTTTTACGTAGGTGAGATGAGCTTATGACATTATTTGGTAGATACCAAAGTGACTTTAGTTGTGGGTACTAACTCAAAGGTTATAGAAGTGATTTTGTGAGTATATAGTTTAATATTGAGGCTAGGCTTGATATGTAGCTTCCAGTCATACAAGTATGGTCTCCCTAGTAGGATGTTACAAATATCCAAAGGTGTGATGTCATAAGTGACATTATCCTCCATAATCTTGAATTTGTACTAAAAATTTCATTATCATCAACCCTATTTATCTTTCCCCTACTAGAACCACCCTAAAGAGTATGGATTTGGATGCATAGTAAAAGTAAGACTGAGGAACTAAGTTGGGGATTGCACAATGATGTTCTTCTAGTTGACACTATCGATGATGATGTGGAGAGGCTGACCCTTCACCCAGAACTTGGTGTGGAAGAGATGTTTGTGTTCTTCAGAGATGCCAATTAGAATGGTGTTGGTAATTATACAAGAGGCATGTGTATCAATGTCATCCATTAGTGTGGGTCTTAATGAAAATTTTGAAAATAAGGATTTTTGTGTGCAGCATTCAAAATCATCATGAGTGGGTGAGAGATGGTGATGGCACCACTTATCACTAGACTTATTATTTCCTTTGTATGAATCAGAAGGTGGTTGAGCCTTCGAGGGTTGAGTAGTCTTCTGGTGTTACTCTGTTTTATGATAAGTGTGTTATTACTTCTACATAAAAGGTTGTGATGTAAAATTATATGAAGGTTGGGCCTTGAACACTATGTTGGATGAAGAGGTGACAAAATGCTTCATATTTACCATGGCTTCCATCTTTCCAACATTGTGATATGATTTCCCCAAAGTGTCATAAGTCAAGAAATCCATCTTTGCATGGATATAAGGTGAGAGATTGTTGATGTACTTTAACACCTTATATTATACACTCAAGTTATGATGTAGACATGCAAAGTAATCATGAAACATGTTGGTGTTGTCTTTCACAAATTTATCTTTACATTGACATAGTTATTGAAACTTAATGTATTCATATTCAAAGTGGCATAAAGTGTAGTATTCCTCCTTTAGCATTGAATCTCTCCCACTAGTGAACAACTGGTATAAACATCTTTAGTATTATGAAGGTGATCTTCTCAACATTAGTGAAATAATTAACTGAGAAGTACACCTTGAGTTGTTGAATCCCTACATCTAATGCTTTTGCATCAATCCTTCCTTCAAACAGAGGGATGTCGATATTGATTTGAACTTTGAAAGGGGTTTATTTTTGAAACTGCTAGTGAGCAAAATATGGAGGTGTGGTAGAAGGTGTCATATTGATTTATACCATCACTTCATAGAAGTGAACAAAAAATTTAGTATATTGCACCTATAATGCATTGGTGATGATCTTTCATACCTTGGGGGATACCTCAAGTGGATTATGGGTTTCAGCAAACTTACTTTTACTATGACATTATTCTGAATATTATGAAACATAACTGATTGATAAACCATCTTTATCAAGTTTCACTCACATGTTTATAGGCATAGAAAGGAATAGATCTTTTTATCTCTGATACCTATGATCCATACCACGGGGCCCAGTTCTAAGCATGTGGGGGAAAACTAAGTTTTGTCTATGTAGAGTGAATGGGTAAAGCTAATTTAGAAAGAAACAAACTAAACACATTTAATGGATTGAAAGTCTTATTTGTATGAAATGCAATTTTTATTTATTAATAGAGAATAGGGAAATAATTGGTATAATGTGCTACAATGCATGTGTTATAGAGTAGATATGCATATCATGATATTTATGTTATGACTATGTCAAGCATTGACCCTAGGCCATATGTTTATGTTACATACTTATACAATTATAATATAAGAGTGGTTATAATTGATGTTAGTTACCAAGAAGATGGTTGTTCTAGTTCATATTCCAAGTTATATGATGTTGAACTACCTAGTACATGGGACTAACTACCCAAATGAATGTCTGATAGGTTTCAGTCTGAGAAGTGCCACATTGCAAGACATGCATTTGAATAAAGATGATATGTGGATGTATTGGAAGTGACTGACATGTTCCATGAGTAAGTACAATAATGATGCAATGAAGTGCATAAAATTGTGAGCAAGCATGAGCATAGTCTGCAAAATTTTAAACAAGCATAAGTGTAGGAATGGTGCACATGTTTGATGAGCAAGAAAAAATAGTAAAATGAAGTGAGAAAAGTTGTGATCAATCATGAGTGTAATTCACAAACTTGTGAGCAAACTTTAGACAAGGAGTGCACAAGATTGGGTGAGAAGTGCATGTCCTATGTAGTAGAATGAATGAGGAGTAATATCAGTTGAGTGAGAGATTTGGATGAATCACTTTCTTTTGCCAATGTATATGTATATATAATTACATTATGACTTCATATATTAATCTATGTAATTAACTTGAAAATTTTAGACTAGGATTGCATTAACCCTTTGTATATTTTACTTGAAATAAAAGAAAAAACTGAACAAAAACTTTTATCGGGTTATGTATGAATAAACTTACCATGAATGAGATTTGAGCACCTTAGTTCAATTGAAAGAACTTGAGGTGAAAATAAATTAAAAAGTCTATCAGTGGAAGTAGGTTTATTACACAAGGAATGAAACAACTCTCATTCAAGAGGTTAGGTTTGATTCATGTTACATTTTACATGTCTTCTTTATTTTATAATAGTTCCAGCTGACATTTTGGGGCTAACATTGTTTAAGATCTATAAAAAATAGAAAGATATTTGCCTTTGTTGGAAAATATAGTTAGAAGTGTTGAATTAGTTGAAGATAATCATCAAATTCTTCATTGGGCCACATGTCTTTAAATATGATGGACCTATTTGTGTACATATAATATTTTCAATTTTTATTAATTATTGATGTTCTCTATCTTACACGAACCCATTGAGTCTCAATCTCTCTGAGTGCATGTCCTAAGGGGTGCACTAAGAAAGGGGTGGTTAGACCATTGGTGCTTCTTAAGATTGTTGTCTCTTTTTTCCACTTGTTATCTACACACTTGTCTCCTAATAACCATTCCCCTAAGCTTTGCCTCCTAGTGTGCACCCTCCTCTAGTTTTTTACCACCTTTATTATCCCTTCCATAACCTAAAAACCCTTTTTTATAGTTTACATCACATAATCAACCACATCAACCTTGTATTCTTATTGACAAAACTTATTAGGATCTAGGTCTGCCCCTGGCCGACCTAGTCCATGACCTAGTTTGTTTTTGTCAATTACAATACTATTTTGACCAAATCAAACTTATTGGCCTAAAATTTTGGAAGGGTTTAGGGTTAGAACTATTTATATAAAAATATTAATTTTTCCATTTCTAAGAAAAGAGAAGAAGAAGTAAGATATATTGCATATCTGCTTATCCACCATTCTACTAAAGGAATAAGCTTAGAGTTTCATACTTTCTTTGGAGATATAGATCTTGTCTTATCGAGAAGTCTTTTGGATGCATTGATAGGTTGTGTATCTTAGATTTGATTTATCCTTATCATCCTTACATACCATAACTTCTTACGAAGCACCTTGGCCAAGGAAAAGATTGAGGCTCGGTGGGTTTGAGTTCAAAGGTAAGTAGTCTTAACTTCATTCCTCCTTTGTACGAGTAGATAGATAAATATGCATTTTTACTTCTCTTATATGCATTAGTATTTTTTATACATTGATGTGAGTATATGTCTTCTATGTATGCTTACTTTTGATGTTTAGTGAATATAAAAACATAGGACCTAGTTAGGGTTACTGCATAGTTTTATTTGATTAGAAGCTTTGGAACCCTCCCTAGTGAAGTTATAGTGGTAAGATATCCCTTATCTAGGTATAGTGGATCCATCTTGGTCATGACCCCAATTATATAATATATCCCTAATCGGAAGTTCAAGTAGGATTTATCTTCTCTGATCTAGGATTGATTTATAAATCTACTGCATTTCCCATTGCATACATTTTGGTAAACCTTACGTGAATCTAACCTTTGCATGATTTTTAATGTTTTAATTTCTATCATCTTATTATTTTTCTATATTTTTGATAATGTATCAAACCAAATAGTATAATTCTAACTTTATATGCACAGGTTTAACACATAGTTGCATTAAAATGACTCTATTCTATCTATGAAGGTCTTCATCAGATATAATTTATTGGATTTAATAAGGTGACACAACACTCTTCTTTAATCCCATATAGTAATACAAGGTTGAGCAAGTCGACTCTATCATCTTATTCTCTTTGTCAACATTCAGATCAACAAACTAGGTCATATATGTCGCATTAGTCTCTTTGCTAACATTTAGATCAACAAACTAGGTCAAATAGGTTGACATAGTCTATCTACCAGCATTCAAATCAAAAAATTAGGTTGAATAGGTATATCTAACATCTTGTCTTTCTTCAACACATAGGGTTTTGTAGAACTAGGTCGAACTAGTCGACTTAGTTTGCATAATTTAAAAGCAGCATTCAAAGCACTTCAACATAGAATTTTCATTCTTAATCATTTTTCAACCCACCAATGTTCCTCTCTTTCTCTCTCTATCATTTTAGAAGTTATTTTTACGTTTGTTTTATGCAATTTAGTAGTTTTTAAAATTGCAACCCTATGGTAAACTAAGTCAACCTAGTCAACTTAGTTTTGTAGCCTATCTTCTATTTAAAATACTGAGTCAACCTATTTGACCATGTTCTTAAACACTCTTTCTTCTATAGAATAGTAGTGAACCAATCAAATCTTTTCTATACTATTTGCATACAGTGTCATCTGAATTGACTTTGTACTATTCTAAATTTGGGAATTAATAACTATTTACTAGCAATTAATTCACATTTTTATTTCCAGATATTTACATGCTTAGAATAATTTATGTAGTATAAATAGGTGGTTTTTTAAAATTACCATTTAGTTACACTATTTTTATCTTTTTCACATACTACCAAATCACACAATATTTAAAGTGCATTTAAAACTCGTCTTCCCAAGGCCTACCTACTTGGATTTCATCACCAAGGGGGAAGCCAACTTGGTTTCATGGCCAAGTATAAATGCGTGGTTAATGGTATATATTGGAAAATCACCCAACATCCTTATCACTAAGGGATTATGAAATGAGGGGGTAATCCTCAATACCAAGCTAGTACCATTGCCAACACAAATCCCTTTCAGCCTAAACATCCTAAAACCATCCATAGATTGATTTTTAATTTCCTATTTTAAACTAACTTTCTTATCACACTTAAAAACAACACTTTCTAATAATCTAATAACATTCAAGATGACCACTTAGAATTTAATTTTTAGTTGAATACCTATTCTCTGATCATAGTGTGATATATTGTAAAAACTTACATTGGATAATGTTGGTGCAAAGTTTTATGTTGTGTGCCCTAATTAGATCACTCACATTGATCCAATTTTTTGTGTGTTTGCTTGTATTTATTGTTTCAATTATATTGCAATTTTTTTTTCATATTTTAGCACACTATCATTTTGTTTGGTACAGTCTCTTATAGACTGTGTATCAACAGTACACAATCAACCTGTACAACTGTGTATCCCTTTCTTCCTATTTTATCTCTATATCTGTATTACAGAGTCAACTTGTACAACTATGTACCCCTATCTACCTCTTGGATTATATTACTAAGTTGACCTAGTCAACTCTATATCCTTTCTGACTCTTTATCTTTTCATCATCTTAGTCTTCTTTAATATTTCTCCCTCTTCATGAACTTCCCATTTGAAAACAACATTGAGTTGAATTCAATAGACTGAATTCAACCCTAATAAGTTCTTCCATAAGATTCTTGTGTCTCCTACATTATATTAAAGTAATGCATTTCTATATTATCAACTCAATTTCATACCTTGTTCATCATACAAAGTTGACATGTACAACTTTTTACCTCTATCTACCTCTTAGATTACATAACACAATTGACCTAGTCGACTATATATCCTTTTTGCCTCTTTATCATTGCATCATCTTAGTATTCTTTAATATTTCTCCCTCATCATGAACTTCACATTAAAAAAAACATTGAGTTCAATTCAATATACATGAATTCAACCCCAATAGGTTCTCCCATAAGAAGCTTGTGTCTCCTACCTTATATGAAAGTAATGTGCATGTATCCACTCACACTACAAACTATGGGGCCCCTTCTCATTCCTCTTCAATTCGTAACCCTCTCTTCTCCTTATAAAATCAACCTAAAATAGACTATACTCCAAAAATGCTCTTATTCATCAATGATTTTCCTCAACATCAAGGAAAATATCCTTATACTATTTACCATCTCATGAAAAGTGGTCAAACCAAGGAGCCCCATTCACCTTCCCCCACATTCTCACATGGATTTGGGGATACTAGATTCTTTGCTTCTCAACCTCTTCTTCCTCTTTTGACCCATTCTCATACTATGACATCTTCCTCTCTAATTTCCTCCACCTCCATGCTAAGTATCTCTACTAATATGGTAGGTTCTACATCTAGTGGGCCTCTTCTAAGACTGCTCTTATCAATTCCTCCACTAGTGCATCATATTATACCCATGGTAGTCATGCCTCTAGTGCCACTTATTCTCATACCTCTACTAGTACATCTTTTGTCACATAATAAAATCATGTTACTAATGCCTCACTTACCAAAAATTCCTCTCAAGACACGAATAACACCCATAGTAGTACCCAATCCACTAATACCAATGCCAATACTTCACACAATGCAAATAACACCACTCAAACCGATCAAATTGTATTACAAAATCTTAATCAAATGAATGCTTTACAAGCTAATAATTCCAAACAAATTATGCAATGCAAAATCATCTTATCCATCTACAAAATCACCCTTAATAGGTTCCATGGGGAATGCATAACCAAAATGCTCCCCCACCTCCTCTCTGGTATTCCCACAATAATCTTATCCCTCAACCTCTTTTTTTTTTAAAATAATCAAGTGCCTTCAAAATGATCCTCTTACACCTCAAATTGCTAATATCAATATAAGAGGTATCACCCCTATCATTAGTTACAATGGGTCAACCGATCCTACTATCCACTTAAAAACATTTGGAAACCTATATAAAGATTGGATCAAGTTAAATATTTTTGCCGCTATAAAGATATTAGAAAAAAATATCTCTAAAAATGCTTTATATTGGTATAACCAACTCAAATCTCACTCCATCACTAGTTTGGAAGATTTAGTCAATGCTCTAGTTTAAGAGCTTCAAACTAGTGACCTCCCTAAAAATACCTTGGCCCATTTTATTAATTATAAGCAACTTGAGAGAAATTTCACAAGCTTTCATTAAATGGTGGAAGACTTTGTATAAAAAGTGTGAACATAATACAGAATATGATAACCTCTTTCATCTATTTACCAATGCTCTTTATCCCAAGTTGTAATATCTGGTATGGACTCTCTCTCTCTCTCCACACATGTTAGAAGAGGCCACTAAGAAATCCAAGAACCAATATTTCCTCATGCATCAATTTGAACCATCCCAACCTTCTATGGTTACTCACACATTAATTAAAAATAAAAATCATAATTCTACTAACGATGGTGTCACTGATGCTTATGATACTATTCAAGCTATTGTTCCCAACCATATTTCAAAACAAGCTTCCCCTCCCAACCACATCACTAATCCTCATTTATCTTCAACAAATAATATCAGTGATCATAAACCTTTATCCTTAGTGGACTTACAAAAGTGTCTACCAAGGCCTCTTCCACAAGATCTTGATCCCACTCATCCAGTGAAATCCTGGTTTGATCCCAATAAATGTTGTTGGTTTTATGCTAGTTGGGGTCATTCTCATGAGACTTGTAAGGCACTACGTAATTTGAATATGTATTTCCTTCTCATTCCCAATTTTGATCATGATTCTATCATTCATAAATGTCAACAAGTCTATGACATTCCCTTCAAATCCCATGAAACATAAACTAAATCTCAAGCTTTAAACTAGGATAATGATCATTTGGCTATCTACAAAGATCCTCTTCTAAATCACCAAGACAACAAAGATAAGCCTACTCCTTCTACCAATAATGTTGATATTCTTATTGACCTAACTCATAAAGAGAATGTGGTCAACATGACTGATATATGAATGATGGTTGTCTTCATTGATCTTCATCCCATCCACACTCCTCAATCATCTTGAAATTTTCATGCTATCCAAGACTCTTCCCAAACTCATTTAACTGAGTTGGGGCAAGAAGGCCTTATATATTTCGATGATCTAATTCCAACACCTCTTTTGGATAAAACTTCTCATACCAATTCTACCACTCTTCCAACCTCTTTACCCATCACCACTGATACTCAAAATTATATTAACACTTCTTCCAATTTATCTAAAACCAAACTAGCATTAACTACCCCATATTCTCAAGACAATCAACAAACTTGTTCTCTAATTAAACATCCCGCATATTATCAACATAAATTCATATGCACTTCAGCTCCTCCTTCAAAGGACCTCCTTCAATTTTATGCACCTCTTTCCAACAGCCCCCTTATATGTTATGATGAGTGGGATCTTATCATGGAGCTTACTAATCTCCCATCTCAAATCCCATTTCTTAAACTTATGTGGACTTCTCTGCATCACCATAATCATCTTATGTAGTTCTTGTTTGTAATGAACATCCCTCATCCTCCCCTAGCATGATGTAAAGCCACCTTATATGGATCAGAAGATAGCATTTTAAAATAGTGAGAAGAGATGTCCATACACATTGATGAAACAATGGACACTTTTCTTTCTCTCAAATCCCCCATTACTTTTATGATCCTTGATGAGATTCTACTTCTTATAGATGATCCTCTCCTATTTATCAGTGTCTAAATTGGTGGTATCCAAGTCAAGTGTGCCTTGATTGATGAGCATTTAGGTACTTATGTTGCCTCTCTCAATTTTATTAAAACCCTTTGATGTTTTTAATGTAATCTTCAATCCACACGCAACACATGTCAAGGCTATGACCAAAGGTAAATGCCTCCTTTAGTTTATGTGTGGCTCCAAATCACCATCCCACCTACCATTGTTTGAGTGAAGGTGATGATCTTAAACTTTCCTCTATCCTATAACATTTTGATTGGTAAGCCATGGATTCATCGATTGAGAACGGTTACCTCTTCCACTTGTTAATGTGTCAAATATCCTAAAATGGATCAATCTATAGGATTTAAGGTGACACTAACCCTTAGAATTTTAAATAATTCCAAGACCATGGTGTATTCAAGATTAAAACCCTTGAACCCTTTCCAAGTGTTCCCTTTCATGAATGTAAATGGTTCAACTTTTTTTTCAACTCCTCCCAAGGTTAAAATGGCCACATGAAACTCATCGAGAATATACCACCTAACCTCCTAGATTCAAATGACGATGAGCCTAACAAGATCAATCTCAAAATCAAAACCTTGGATCTCTCAACTCATCTCATTTCCTAGATTCTACCTTCTCTGAATCCACATTCTTTTAAACCACCTAGTAATAGTATACCCATCATCTTAACTAAGACTTGGCACTCCATTCATCACACCACATTGGATGATATGGTCATCCCTTAGACCTATGCCATCAATCTTCATACACCTAACTATGATGATGGCTATACCTTAGATGATCCACTCTTAAAAGGTCTTGTTCAGGCCTGAGATGTTGAAATTATTCATTATCATTCCTCTTTACTTTAGTCTTTTCATATATCTTATAGCATTCCATCCTATATAACTCTTAATTTTATTAAATTTCCTCTTGTTCATAGGGTAGATATGGTATTCACACCTCTAATTTATGAAGAGACTCATAGGAGTATGCTTATAGATGACACTATGATTAGACCCTATCACTTTGCTAGATACTAGGACCCCTTTAGTTGACCTATCATTGAGATGCTTGTGACTATCCTTTAGCCTTTTATGCATCCTACCCCTCCCTCAACTGAACCTAGTTTAGATCATATTCCCACTTCCTCTCTAGTTGAGTCCCTTCCTATTTCCAATCCTATTTCTCCTTCAAATGAGCCTTGCCCAGTCTCTCCACCATCCCCAACTTCCCTTGGTGATGGTTTATTCCCTTTATCAGAGCTCATTCCTTTGCCCACTAAATGGGTCGATTAGCTATATTGTGATATTTATAAAGTTATCAGTCATTAGACTAGAAACTATTCATTGTAACATCTTTTCCTAACTTTCATTTCCACTCCCTCTATTATTACACCTTTAAAGTCTACTAACAAGCATATCTATTGCTTCTATAACACATATAATCATTCATCCATGTATTACCATAAGTTATGGAAATATATCGACACCTTGCATCCCATCACTCCTCAGCCCACAAACAAGGCTATACCACTATTGAAAGTAATTCTTGAATATCTTCCCAAATATAAAGAGGTATATTATTTCTAGCATCAATGTACTACTCATCACACTGATCATTGCCACATCTTTCAATAGCATCTCAAAGACCACCTCATGACCATTCCTACACCTACTACTCTTCATACCATAGGTCTCCCTCACAAGAAGGCTCCCCTTCTTCCCCCATGGTTCCACCACCTATGGTCCCTTTGCCACCTATAGCTTATCCACCCATGATTCCCTCACCCATGGATCTTCCCTCACCCATGGATCCTTCTCCACTAATGACCCCTTTACCTGTGGCCCATTCTCCATTGATAACCCCTACATCTCCTATAAAGTCCATTCCCATTCCTTCTCATAAGCATCCCCTACATGATATCCCTCATCATCATGATTGTTTAGGCATTCCTATATTTTTCATTGAGTAGGTTTGATGCGAAGTATTTTTTCAACTTTCCCTAAAAATCGATAAGACTTTGGCTAAAAACTAAGTTTAGTTTCATAGAGACTTATTAGATGTTATGTATAATGCATGTGGATAAATATATTAGTATTTATGAACATAAACATGGTGTTTTTTCATTTCTTTCTTATTTTGGATTGGACGTGTGCTCCAACTTTATATTTATCTATCTTATATCAATTGACACTATGTCAAATTCTTATCTATCTTACATGATGAATTTTATTTCCAACTACATGTTTTGTATGATGTCATTATTTTTCTTATATTCTCTTATGAATTATTTTTCATGATTACATACTTCTTATTCATGGATTCATTTTCTATGGCTATTTTTTATTTCTTTCATGATTATTTACTAACTTATCTCTATAAACGTGGATAATTATTATTGTGACTTGGTTATACAAACCTTGCTCCCTTTAATCATTCCTTATTTACCATGTGATTAGTTAACAAACAATTCATCTCATTATAATCTCTTTTTATCAATCCACTTTGGATCTCCCTTTATTCCCCTTATTTCTTTTCACAAACTAAGCATACACATGGTTGAAACTTGAGATAACTTGTTGGTTCATAGTTAAGCCTCAGTGTTCTAGTCAATCATATCCTTGGATACCCAACTTCCTTTAGCCTAAGCCTAAAGTTCATTCATGTGTATCACTTTATCTCTCATGATTGGCCCTTCCAAATCCATATGGAAGAGGAATCACAAAATCCATAAACATTTAAAAGCCAACTCATTTAACAAAAGGCAATGATATAAAAGGTAACATTCAAAAAATTTAAAAGTCAAATTACACTAAAAGACATGATTCTAAGCACATATCCTTTTTATAATCAAAGCTAAAACTCTACATCTAGCCTCATGATAGAATTGAGGTCCATTAGGGTGTACTAGGCCAATAGATTAGAAAAGAAGAATAAAAAAATATTTTAGTGCTACCTAATTTCTCATGCAAGTACCCAATCTTCATAGTAGACTGATGGCTCTATAAGAGGTCCTAAGGAATAGGTAATACATTTTGGGAAGGTAGGTCCATTTTAATTTTTTGTTCAAAACAACCAACATGATTTGATCTTAGTACCACACTTATTTGTCTATACAGCTTTATGCCAATAGTGAACACGTATTCTTTGTATATTGATGGTCATTAGTCACTTATTGTCTTTATATGTCCTTAGTATTAATATTTTATCCCAAAAATATCATAACATCAAGCACCCTAAGGGAGACCCCCTAATATTTTTAGAAAATCCTTGAATTAACCAAAAACTTGCATTCCTTTTGTATTACGAAATCCAGAACTCTAGATGCAATTTGTAATTGAAAATTTTCAAATTTCTTCCCAAGCTTTGGATCCCTCAATACACTAACATTTAATTTTTTATGGAATCCATAACTCGAATTGCAATTTTCAATTTATAAAACTACAAATTGCAGCACAAATTTTAGATCTCATAATCCATTAATCGATGAAATCTAGATACCCATTTGTAATTTGAAAAATTATAAATTTCAAGTGGAGTTTTGAATCCTGTGAACTAAATACCCCCATGAGATCTAGAACTTAAACTATAATTTGTAATATTTCAAATTACATCCTGATTTATGCTTCTTGTGAAACATTAAACATAGAATCTAGAACTTGAAGAGCAATTTGTAATTTACAAAATTACAAATTGTAATCCAGGTTTTGGATCCCACCAATAACCTAACCCATAGAATCTATAACTCCAAATGTAATTTATAATTTTGCAAAATTGTAAACTACATGTGGATTTTTGCCTTCCCATTTATAAAAGAGCTTAACCTAACTAGTTGTAAGATCTGAGGTCAACATGCAATTTGTAAAATTACAAAATTACATAAGGACTCTAGATTTCCTCCACCAACTTTCATGGCCACATTAATTTTAGGGTTTTTATATAAATAATGCAAATTTGGGGATTTTAATTCATTATTTAAATTACTAATCAATTTTTGAGCTTTGATAGAAAAGACCACACCTCTGACCTCAAGCCACGCATCAACCCATGTCTGCAAGCAATGCTACAACACCCCTGCATGGTATTCCTTAGTTTTCTTTGTGATTTTTGCCATTATTTCTTGAAATTTAAGCTTGTTAAGATATTTCCTTGCATGTGAAAAGTTTCAATTTCATTTTTTAGGGTTTTAGGTTTATCTGTGTTGTGTTTTTTAATGTTTTCATTTAGTTAATATCTAGGGTTTTCTTATGTTTTGTATTTTTAAAATCGTAGAGAACTTTAGATTTTCCCCAATATTTCACATTTAAACCTAGGGTTTTCAAAATCACATCTAGATTAATATTCCAAAAAATATTCCCAACACCAGAGAATATTCCTTTTGAGATACCTCCAAGTCCCTATGAACATTGGACCTATTTAGAACACCTCCCATCTCCATGGGTTTTAATATTATTCCAAACACCTCTTAGACCCACAAGATTCCCACTTACAATTTACACCTCCCATCCCCATGGGATTTTATCCTACTCATAATAGATCTAAGTTCCATCGGACATTCTTATTTTCTAGGACACTTCCTAGTTTCATAGAGTTCTCACTTGCTTTAAACACCTGCTAGTTTTGTGAGAATTTTTACTTGCTTCAAGCACCTACAAATCTTTCCAATTTTTTTAGTTGGTTTTCACCAAGTATTCCCTCCAGATTTCATGTCTCAAAAGGAGATGAAGTTCAAATAAAAAGGCCTTAGGGTTACTCTTAGCTTATATTCCAAAACTATTGAGATCATTGATATAGAACTAGGTCATATTGACCTAAGGGACTTCTGAACCCAAATAAATACATAGTTTAAGAATGACTGGATCTAGAGTATCTAACTCTGGCTTATCACAAGTAGCAACCTTCCCACTATTGGTCCAAAGCCTTGAGTTGGTGTTGATTCTAGCCCAACATTATGATGTTGACAAAAAAGAGCTCCTAAATGAAAAAGGGGAAAAGATTTTGAGTTTAGACCCAGATTTTATTGACTTAGTATTTGTTATCCTAGAGTTTGAGAGTTATCTTGACCTAACTCCAAAGACATCCCAAAAGTCTTTCAAGATAACAAATATGAGTGTCAAAAATTATAAAAAAATAATGGCTTAAGTCCCCCAAGGCTCCCTCCACCTCCACCAGATTTCTAAAGACATTGACAAGAATTGAATTCAAAGATGAGGTTGGGGATATAATCATTTTGTTACATAGGATTACTGGTAGCCCTGATTAAAGAGCTCTTAGGAGTGAATATACTAGTATATTTGGGTCATCCATTACATGGCACAATACATCCACTGGGCTCAACTCATTAGTGACTCCCTCCATAATAAATTGATGGAGTTTCAAAAAATAGGAAAGTTCTTAATGACTTCTTATCTTGTGTACATATTGGCCAAAGGAAGATCTTTCCTAAGCCTCAAAATAGTACCTAGTGAGATAAGCAGAGTGTACAATTATTATCCTAACCTCACATTGGAGGCCAATAGAAAACATTTCAGGAGAGTCAATGATGCATTCAACTATTATATACGCATCATGTTTGACAAAGAACTAGGGAGAATGAGAATCTCATAAGCAGTAAATGCAAAAATTACACCTTGGGTATCTTGCTTCATTCAATTCCCCACCTATTCTTACATTAGAGTAAGAAAATTTAGTGGTTTCTTTTACACACTCCCCAAATATGTTAGTGGTAAGTGGGCATTGATGGAGCTGGTTAGGCAACTTTTGGAAACCCACAAGCTTCTTTCAAGCAAGCATAAGTTAGGAATTCATTTCCCAATCTCTATAGGTAGCTACACATGCCCCTCCCTACCCAAAGCAAAGTGTTCTAAAGGAAAAATGACATAGATGACACTGAGGGATTTGGAGTCTAGACCATACTTTGATGTTTATGGTAACATCACCAATACATTGGGAGTTTATACTTATTCCCACATTCCATATTTTGAAGATTATTGGGAGGATTTAAGGGATGAAGAGAAGGTTAGATTGAAATATCATTCTATAATTACCTTAGAAAAAATCAAAGCATATGATTTGGCACCAGTCCCCAAGGACTTAGTGGATGATGAGTCCCTATTGGACCCAAACTATTACAAGTAGATCATCACTCAACCCCTCCCATGAGTAAGGTGGTCAGTCCTTGAGTCCTATTTGATAGATAGAATAGCCCATGTAATCAGTAAAACATACAATTGGCTCAGGACTAAAGGGTTCTAAGTGACCAAGGATACAGTGAGTATTAAAGAGAAGCTTTTAAATCTTAAGGAAGAAGGAATTCCTTTATCAACAAAGGGTCCTAATGAGATAAAAGGTGAACAACCATAGGGGTCATTGATCTCTCACAAGAAAAATAAGAAATATAAGGCCAAGAACGGGTAATCCATCAAGGATGGAACAGTAGTAGAGAAACCAATCATCATCTCATCTGAGGACACGATTGTACTTGGAGCCTCCACAACTTCAACCCCAATATCAGTAATAGTTACCACCCCAATATTTGTAGTGTACCCCATACCTATTTATATTATTCCTATAGCTCTAACACCTCCACCTACTATCTCCACTTCCCTTGCATCTCAAGTTTCCACTCCACCCCTCATTCCTACCACTTTACCTCCAATAATTAGTCCATTAAAACTAGTGTAATCGAGTCAAGTGGACACTCAAGCCCCCCTTCAGTGGATACTCAAGTTTTCACTTAACTCTCCCTTCCCCCAATTTCATTCCCTCATTCCATTTCACTCCCTCCTTCCATTTTATTTACAATTCCTTCCATTTCATCCCCATTGATTTCTAACACAACTCAACAGTATATAGTCATGGACTCAAACATCCTGAATTTAGTTCCACTAGTCATTCCAACTCCTGAGGTAAGTACTACTTCATCTTCATCACCTTTCATTTTCCCTACCTTCCCACCCCTAAGTGGCCCAACCCATTTGATTGACTCAATTAATTCTTTGGCTTCCATACTTTTACTAGTTCCTAAATTTAGAGTCATTGTGTCTACTCCCCCATTAGTATCACTTCCACCTCCTTCACCCCCAATAGACATAATTATTTTTATTGTCCCCACCTCTTCCACTTATATAGTTTCCAAATCACCTTCAGTGGAGATAGGATAAAAATAAGTGCTTGATGTAAATGTATATAGGGCTTGGGGAAAACCATATAAATATAAGTTGGGTTCCCTATATATATAGAGGGGCTAGATATAGAGAGAGGGGTACAAAGAAACTCTATCTCTATCTTGAAGGCCAAAAAACTCTATATTAAGGAGCCCTATCTATATGGCCCTCGGGGAGAGGGTGGGTCAAGCCTAATCTTCTATCTGCTTACGTCGATCGATGAGAAGGTGGCAAACATGAGGGGAGAGGAAGAGGTTATGTATCGATCGATACGACCTCATATATATATATATATATATATATATATATATATATATATGGGGTGGGGTGGGTCCATATATATATATATATGGACCCACCACCCACCCCTTATATATATATATATGGACCCACCCCACCCCCTGTATATATATATAGGGGGTGGGATGGGTCTATATATATATATATATATATATATATATATATAAAGGGTGGGTGGTGGGTCCATATATATATATGGACCCACCCCATATATATATATATATATGGACCCACCACCCATCCCTTATATATATATATATAGGGGGTGGGATGGGTATATATATATATATATATATATATATATATATATATATATATATATATATAAGGGGTGGGGTGGGTCCATATATTTATATATGGACCCACCACCCACCACTTATATACCACCCCACCCCATATATATATATATATATATATATATATATATATATAGGGGGGGGTGGGATGGGTATATATATATATATATATATATGGTGGGGTGGGTCCATATATATATATATGGACCTACCCCACCCCTTATATATTATATATAAGGGGTGGGTGGTGGGTCCATATATATATATATATATATGGACCCAACCCACCCCACCCCCTATATACATATATATAGGGGGTGGGGTGGGTCTATATATATATATATATATATATATATATATATATATATATGCGGTGGGGTTGGTCCATATATATAAATATATGGACCCACCCCACCCCTTATATATATATATATGGTGGGGTGGGTCCATATATATAAATATATGGACCCACCCCACCACTTATATATATATATATATATATATATATATATATATATATATATATATATATATATATA